>JANHFL010008646.1:174335-184748 GCA_032468155.1 Oxyrhabdium leporinum
GAAAGAAAGAAAGAAAGAAAGAAAGAAAGAAAGAAAGAAAGAAAGAAAGAAAGAAAGAAAGAAAGAAAGAAAACCATCGCTCTTGAACAGCTGGGGCTGAAACCCCAGCCTCCCCCAGCCCCTTTAAGAAAACGTTGACCCAGAAGCCATCATTTATTTTAAATTGGCAACTACAATTTAACAAGCTACACTAACAAACAATCAGCCTAGCTTGCACCTTTCCGTAGCCATCAATTAAGACAGGGAGTTACACGAGGCGCAAGCAAATTGCAAAAACCCAGGAACCCTTTGCTACGAAGCCCACTGTTTGCAAAACAAACTCACACAAGACAAAACAGCAACAAAACAGCAACAAAACGAAACAAAATGACTTTCTCGCCCCTGTAAAAATCAAAAGATGGAGTTAAAATACTTGAAATTCCATTTACCAGAAATAGTAGGTTGATGATGGAGGTGCCTTCTCTTTGCGGGTGGCTGGGTGGGTGGGAAACCAAGAGTATAAATATCAATATTTTTTTTTCCCCCTGCAAAAATAAAACCTCGATTCCTTGAGATACGGGATGCCGATAGAGAAAGAGACTGAGGAGACGGCAAGGAAAATGTAAGCCAAACTTAAAAGCCATCTATATAGCGGGTACTGGACGTAAAACGACAACAAGAACAACAAATATTTAGGCAGATGGTTACTTTCGGGAAGCAGAGGAAGGGTTGGAGAGGGCTAATCTAAAATAAAAACCAAAATTTCTTTGAAGTGCTGGAGTGATTTAAGGGGGAGGAAAAAATAAACATTATTATGAAAAAAAAAAAGGGGGGGGAAACAAGTTTACAAAATTAGGGGTGTAACCTGAGCTTCCTTTTTCTCAATACTTCTAAAACGTTTTGATTTATTTAATCGAGTGAACTTGGGGGGGGGAGAGAGAAGCACTTTAAAAAAAAATAAATAAAAATAAAATGACTATCAGATGTGGAAGCAAACAAATGCCGTTAAAAACTATATACCCTAAGCTTCAAAGGGCATTTTTGAAAGATTTAAACTACCGCCGAGTTAATCAGTTTGGAAGTCTGGAAATGAAGAAAGATGGTGTTTTTTTAAAAAATAATAAATAAATAAATACATTGCAAAGGGGATGATAAAAACAGAACTGCTTGTGAAATGGAATCCTCTAATTCTCCTTGTTCGCTTTAATTCTCCTTGTTCCTAGCACAAAATTCTCTATTCCGTTGGGAAGGGAAAGGGAGGGAGAAAAAAACAAAATGGGAAAAAAAAACCCAGGTCTGGAGCTATTTTGCTCTCTTCTGTCCTTCTCTTCGCATTTGCCTAAAGGCTGTGAACTAAATTACACTCCCAAGTAAATGACTGTAATTTACCTACTGAATTCCCTTGTTTGAAAAAAGGAACACACAATGCATTCCTGCGTTTCCTCGGATCAAATTTACCATTCTACATGTCAAGAACAATCCAGAGGCAGTAATTTGAAACGGTTCGAACCTTCAAATAAGGGGAAATTAGAAATGTTTTGAGCGCCCAGCATTTCCAGCCAGAAGATAAAAACCTGATAAAAGGAGAGAGAGAGAGAGAGAGAGAGAGAAGAAGAAATAATCTGTAACCGTTCAATTCCTTGTGCTTTAAGATTTATAAACTGGGCATTAAATGCGCCAGCTAAGTCACAGCCTGTGAGAAACTTAAGGGAGAGTGGAGAAGGGTATTAAAAGTGAAAACAGGACAATATTTATGGCGCCCATGGAGTGTTTATTGGGGGGAAAGGCAGAATAAAAGAGAGAGAGAGAGAGAGAGAGAAGGGGATGTGATAAAAATGCAGATGGAAAGCTGCCCCCGGCCCCTTGTGAGGTTTCAGGATTCAAACTTTGCAACTACAAATGGATCTCCCTTAGCCAGCACCTTCTGATTTAAAGTCAAATGCAAACAGTCAATAACTGCTTAAAATAGATAATAAAGACCACTAAAGGATGCTTGAAGGCCCATCCAGAGGAGGGGAAAAACCAAACCAAACCCCAGAGTCCCTTGTGATGGAGGCCAAGCACCAAAAAAAACCCAACTACCCTTTCCCATAACCTCTGAGTAATGACTAGCAGGAGTTATCTGCTCGCCTTCTCTGACGTTAAGACGTTGTCCAACCCTTCCAGCTAAGCACCTTCCAAAATCATCCAGAGAGCACATTCTGCTCGGCCTAAAAGCCACCTCTCACGCTGCCGAACAGGCAATAAATCTTCATTATCCTAAATAAAATTACAGTCCTTTAAACGTATCCGAAGGTGGGGGTTTCTTCCCCCCCCCTCCCACTCTCCTCCTAAACAACCACCTTAGCGAGTAATGGGAAGCAATATGGTGGCACTTCTGTCGCAGTGGGAAGTCTGTTTAAACTGTCGCCCTGCTAGCAAACCAATTCTACATATTAAAATGAATGGATTGGTGATTTCAGAGGAAGGAGACGAGAGGGAGGGGAAGTGCTTCCAAATCATTTATAAAATCAAGGCTGTTAGGAAGATAGCACAATTTATTTTTCTCGGGCAGGGGACCAACCCGGGATGGCGGATCCAAACGTCCGTCTCTCTCTCTCTCTCTCCCTCTGCCACCATTTCTGCTTTCCACCGAAATCATCCATCCATACCAGTAAATTAAACATTGATTTTCCAGCCCGGGAGAGCGACGTTTTATCATGCCCATATTTCGGACACGTCAGTCTGCAAAAGAGATCACGGACCTCTCTCCCAGTCTCCAAATGTTTGACCCATAAGGAAGACCCAAGTTCTTGACAAGCCAACTGAGATGCTGCCCCCACCCCCCACCCCACGGTCTTCTCTTCATGCTTGGGTCTCGCAAATTCCAAGGGGCGTCTATCTTCTTGCCTTCTCTGACATTAAGGCCTTTGTCAAACCTTTCCAGCTGAGCCCCCTTGAAATCACCCATAAAAAAGTCGCATGCTGCACGTTTTGCTTGGAATGCCAAATCTGGACACGGTACATCTGAAAACCCGGGAGTCCGTATCTCCGACAAGATAATTGGGAAGGAGAGAGAGAGAGCAAGCTAAAAGGTTTGGGAACCAGGCAGCTTTGTAACCAAAGGTGCTTTTTGAAGGCAAAGTTCTTTAGAAGAGATTATTTGTAGCTCAGAGTTGAACTTTGGCGTTTTCTGAGCTTGGTTGTTTCGTTGCCCAACCAGGTTGCAAGATCTGTGCAGGAAAGGCAAACCGTGCTCATTTCTAGCGTTGATGATGATGTTACCTAGTTGGGTCGTGAAATGTCGGCGAGAAAACCCCCCAAAAAACCTCCCAAGCTCCGAGGGCACCAAAGACCCCGCAAAGTTCTTTAAAAGGTGGGCTTCAAAAATAAGGGCCTTCTGTCCAAGACATTCATGAGTCTGTACGCAAATACATCCACATGCGCGGTATTAGTTCCCAAGTCACATAAAGCCTAGCTAGTATGGCTTGTACAGAATGTGATTTTGTTTATTTATTTATCAAACTTATTATTCTGCCCATCTCGTAACGGACGACTCTGGTACTTACGTGATAGTCTAGCGTGCATTCAGATTCTTGCTCCTTGTCTTTCTTTGATGTTTATCATTATAATTTCAAGCATGCAGGGAAAGAAACTATGATGATACAAGCACACATCTACGAGTGTGTAGGAAATGTAGTAAGGAAGACAAAAAGAGGTGGGGGGAAGAGTATGCCGTTACATGGGTGTGGATAGCTAACATTTCTACTTGTTCATTTGCATCACATCTTGATTATTTTTACAAATAATTCAAAGCAGCGAACATATCCAACACAGCTTCCTTTCCTATTTTGAATAACCAGTAGATCTAAGGGATCATGTGGCCAATATATTTCAATACCCTCATCTCTATTTGATTTTTTTTTATACACACACACACACACACACACATTAATATAAAAAAATTCAGTTGCTGGACGATACAACTAGAAAATATCTCCTTCCTGCTTCTCCCACAAGGATATTCCGCAAAGCATCTAATTTCTTCTCTGGCTCAATCCTTGCAAATAACACTGAAGTTGATCATTTTGGAAAGAGATCAGCTAACCCAAGACCTGCAAATAGCTCGGTAATCAAAAAGAGATTTCCACTCAGATCTCATCAACCACACTTATTTGCTGAGCAGGGTGAGCATGACATCACCATTAGACTCCAGAAATGCTTTAAAAGGATGAGCAATCTCCACTAAAATTTAAGGAACTAGAGAGAGAGAGACAGAAAGAGAGAGAGAGAGAGAGACTGACTTAGAGAGAGACAGACAGAGAGAAAGAGAGAGAGAGAGAGGTGGAGAACTGTATTGGGTGCTCTTCAAACGAGAAAGGTTTCCCTTTCCAGTCATGTCCGATTCTAGAGGACAGTGCTCATCTCTGTTTTTGGGCCAGCACTGTGATCTCTGTTTTTGAGGAACACTCTGATCTTCCCACCGAAGTGGTACCTATTTATCTACTCGCATTTGCATCCTCTCAAAGTGCTAGATGGGCGGGAGCTGCAGGAAGGAACAGGAGCTCATCCCATCACACAGCACTCAGGTCTCGAACCCGGGCTGTCAGCTTTCCAGCTGACAACCAGTGTCTTTAACCATTGAGCCATCTCTCTTTCTCACGCACACACACACACACACACACACACTGCTCTGTAGAGGAAAAGAAATAAAAACCGCAGAACGATACCAAGAGAAAGCACGTTGGATATGCATACTGTATCGAAAAGGAGATTTACACTTTCTCTTTTTTGTAACTTTGGGATTTTATCGACCAACATCCAAGACTGTCGCAATCAAAACTCACAGGATCCATTTTTTCTGAAGTCGGTTAACTCCTTAAAAATTTTTTTAAAAAAAGTCTAGGCGATCTCAAGGCTTCCCACAAGGGACTGTTTCCGAGTAACTGTCGCCAAGATTGAATTTCCTTCTAATTCCCCCTACCCATCTCTGCGTGGCTGCGCCGCCGCATTCTTCAAACCCCACCATTTCTGAAGGAAGCATGTGGGCCTATACATAATATTATAATAATAATAATAATAATAATAATAATAATAATAATAATAATAATAATAATAATAATAATAATAATAATAATAATACATGCATATATATGTGTGTGTGTATATATGTATATATATAAATATATATATATATATATACATACATACACACACACACACACACACACCCTCCAGCACATCACTTGTTTGCACAGAGCTGAATCAAAGGCTCGGTTTCAGATCCTGCCAAATCGCTGGGAAAATGACAGGAAACCTGTAATTTAGAGAAGCGGTGCCAGCCTTCCCCCCCCCCACACACCCCCATGATACAATTCCCGACGGCTTCTCTGTAGGCCTCGCTAATAACAATATTGCTCTCTTCAGCATGGGCCTCGGTGCCAGGCTCCGCTTGGCATCGGCGCTGGAAAACGAGACGATTTGTGAAACTCGTCGGACTGTGTAGGATTTGGGGGTCTGGAAAACAACGGCAGGTAGTCCTCGACTTACGGTCGCAATTGAGCCCATAATTTCTGCTGCTAAGGGAGGCAGTTGCCTATTAGCTTTCTCTTGTTGATTTCTTCCAAGAGTTGTCACTACGTGTTTTTTTTAATATGTTTAAAATATTTATATATATACGTTTTTTTTCATTAAAAAGAAAAAATCACCAACTCTCAAAGGGGTCTATTGTGAAAGCTTTAAGTTTAATGAGAGTCAGTCAGCTTTATAAAACTACCATGTTTACCCAGAGGAAGGAAGGAAGGAAGGAAGGAAGGAAGGAAGGAAGGAAAGAAGGAAGGAAGGAAACCATAACAAAAGAACTCTAATGTTTTGTTTGTGCAAGTATGAGTTCTCAATCTCTATTTTTATTCTGTTGGCTAAAGAAGCCACACAGGCGAAATACATTTCATGCACAAAAAAGTTATGCTCAGCTTATGAATAACAGTTTCCCACATCCCAGCTTTAGACTCACGGTCCACTCGTAGCTCGGCTTTTGTTGAAGTCACCCCCATGCTGTTTTCAGCCACACAGCGGTAGACCCCCATGTCAAGAGGGACCACCGCTGTGATGATCAGCTGATGACACCCTTCCTGGTCCTCATTGATCATGTAATGGTCATCCTCTTCAAGAACACGGCCATCTTTAAACCACCGGACAGTCGGCATCGGCTTGCCAATCACCACGCAATCAAAACTAACCGGGTAACCATCCTGCACCTCTTGATTTTGAAGTTCAGTGATGAAGATTGGAGCTAGAATGAATAAAGAACTAAGAGCAAATCTATATGTCTTTCTCCTCCTCTCTGCAAACCTCATTCCCTTCTAGTACTCGGAATGGGGCGGTATATAAATTAAAAGTAATAATAATAATAATAATAATAATGTTACTTAGTTGGGTCATGAAATGTCTACAAGAAAACAACCAAGCTCAGAGAGCACCAAGGACCCTACAGTTCCTTTTCCTCTTCCTCCTCATTTTCCTCCTTCTCCTTCTTGTCTATTTACCTTCTCTTTTAACTTTTTAGTCCAGCCCTCAAGGAGTCCCTATACAACTTCAGACAAATGACTGTCCTATCTCTTCTTGAAAACCTCCTGTGATGGAGCACCCATAATGTCTGAAGGCAAGTCAATGCGCTGATGGATTGCTATTAATTGCTAGGAAATTTCTCCTTAATTTAGGTTGGTTCTCTCCTTAATAAGTTTCCCTCCATTACTTCTAATGTGCTGCCTTCCCATGCTTTGGAAAATAGGTTGACCCCCCTTTTCTTTGTGACATTCCCTCAAAATTGCTATCATTCTTAATCCTTCTCTTCATTAGACTTAACATACCTAGTTCCCTCAAAAGTTCATCATATTAGCCTCCAGAACTCCGATCTTTGTTGTCCTTCTCTGCACTCTTTCTATGGTCTCATCACCTTGTTTGTACCGTGGTGACCAGAGTTGAGCACAGTATTCCAAATAACAGTCTCATCAGTGCAGTGTAAAGCAGTACTAACACTTCACCTTAAAGTGATTTATTGGTACACATGCCTATGCACAGAAATCTTTTCAACTAACAGTTAGTACTTGCAAGGAGTTAGATAAGGGTCAATAGAATTCAAGGGAGATTGGACTTAGTTCACTTGTGACTACGTAGGGATTCTAGGCTGATGCCTCTTTTGAGACAGCCCCCAGGTTACTCCTCCTCCTACACTCCTCCTCCTACAAAACCGTGTGTACTTACCAGTATCAGAGGTCAGCAAAGTAGGTGGTGGCCGTTTAACCAAAGTCCGCAACTGTCCAGCAGGAGGTGAAGTGGCTTTCCCAATACGCAACTCTATCTTTTTAGGACCCTGGTCCAAAATGTCAATCTCAACAGGAATACCCATAGCGGCAAACATCTCCCGAAACCGGCCCGCAGCTGTTTTGGCCTCCGTGTGAACTTCAAACTTGATGTAGATGTAGCGTTCGTCTTCCCGGTAGGTCTGACGATCCACTGCCTCGATCTCTCCCTCGTCTGCACTGACGAACAGTTCCTCGTCGACATCGGAGATCTCGGTGGAGATTTTGGACTTGAACAGCTTGTGGAGCCTCCGACCGGCTTTACGGAAAGCATCGTCCAATTCGCTGCCGGACGAGCTCTCTGATTCACTGTCGGGAAGCTTCTTGCTGGGTTTCGGTTTGCGAGAAGGTGCTTGAGGTTGGATGGTCACCTTGGCACTGTGGGAGACCTTGCCGAATTTATTGAAGGCTTCACAGGTGTACTTGCCCTTGTCGTTCATTTCCAGACCGGCAATAATCAAGGAACAGGTCCCGTCATTGTAATTGTCTATGTGATAATGCCGCCCATCCTTAATTTCATTACCATCTTTCAGCCAACTCACCGTCATGTCTGTTTTGCTGTGGGCCACACAGTCCAGATGGAGAGTGTCTCCTATCTTGCCAGCAAAGTCCTTGAAGGTGTCCGCAAAGACCGGACGTTCCTGCTGTTTGATTTCCTTTCTCACTTTGTAACCTTTGAAGGCAGCTTGGATTTTGACAGCAGCTTGAGACATGGAAGGGTCCTCCAAGTCGCCTTCAGTGATCTCCAGTTCAGTTGACTCTGCAGGAGGAGATGGTTCCTCATCAACCTTCTGCTGATCTTGAGGGACTTTCTCTACGGCTTTGCGACTGACACTCGCTGTAGATGACCCAGCCTTCTTAAGGTAGGTGATTAAAGAAGGTGTCCCAGCTCTGGATTCGTCATCTGAACTTGTGATGGAGAAATCTGCTTCTCCAGCTTTTGCAGATTCATCGCAAGTAGAGTATTCCTCGGAGTAGTATTGGGTTATCTCCACTTCCTCCTTCTTCCTCTTCTGAAGCTTGTCGTCTTCCTCGGGCAGTTCACTGATTGAATCCAAGGTCGGCTCGCGACTCATCCTCCGCTTCTTGGCCAGAGCTTCCCACAGAAGGTGGAGGTCCCCTTCCTGAGCAGCTTCGGGTGGCAAGCTGGGTTGAACCTCTTCATCTGTTGGCTCTTTAGAGATTGGTTCTTCCTCACCAACTTCTTTCAACATTGACACAGGAGAAATTAAGAAATTAAATGGTGAGATTATTATTAGGAAGTCAGGACATGGCAACTGCTAGACATCAAAAAAGAGGAAGATCTACAGGATAATCTAAATTTTGCAAATCCCCATTCAACAGATTTTAGAATCAGTTATTCAATAATCAATCAATCAATCTAGATTAATATGGTAGATGTAGTCCTCGATTTATGACCACAACTGAGCCAAATTTCCATTGTTAAGCAAGGAAGTTTAAGTGAGTCACACCTCATTTTGCAACGTGTTTTGCAATGCTTCTTCTCTCATAATCACTGAAGCTGTTAAGCGAATCACTATTAAGTGAATCTGGCTTTGCCCATTGACTTTGCTTGTCAGAAGCTGGCTGGGGAGGTCGTAAAAGGAGATCATTTAATCCTGGGATGCTGCGACTTGAAAATACATACCAGTTTTCAAGTGCCCGAATTTTGATCACATAAACATGGGGATGCTGTGATGGTTGTAAGTGTGAGAACCAGTCATGTCACTTTTTTCAGTAAAGGTAGTCATTGACTTACAACCATTCATGTAAGTCACATGTTCAAAGTTACAACAGCACTAAAAAAAAGTGACTTACAACCGGTCCTCGCACTTACAACCGTGGCAGCATCCCCATAATCATGAACTCAATATTCTGGCTCTTAGCAACCAGCTTGTATATGTGACTGTTGCAGCCTCCTGGGGTCACCTGATCTCCATTTGTGACCTTCCCAGCCAGCTTTGGACAAGCAAAGCCGATGGGGGAGACCAGTTTCACTTAATGACATTGTAATTCACTTAACAACAGCAGTGATTTGCTTAACAACCTTGCCAAAAAAAGATCCTAAAATTGGATGAGACTCACTTAATAACCTCCTTGCTTAGCAATGGAAGTTCTAGTTCTAGTTGTTGTTGTCTCTACTGAGTAATGACCCCGATACAATTATATGACATGTGTTTGAGAATTACCTGTAGGAATTCTAACTTACCATCAATCAAAAGATTGGCAGAAGTTTTGATTTCAGTAGAGGCGATGCAGGTGTAGGATCCTTGATCTTCAGATTTAAAATCGTGTATGATGAGTGTCTGTTTTTTGCCTTCAGAGATGATTTCATATCGTTCTCCAGGTTGGATCGGTTCTTTCCCTTTGACCCAAATCACCTCTTGGGTCTCGCTAGACAATTCGCACTGCAACTTGGCCTTCTCTCCTTGCGTGGCAGACTGGTCAACCAAAGGCTGAGTGACTTCAATAGGTTCTAAAATTCAACGCACGAAAATCAGTTTACAGGTAGTCTTCAACTTGCAACCATTTGTTTAGTGACCATTCAAAGTTACAACAGCACTGAAAAAAGTGACATATGACTGTTTTTTCACACTTATGATCACTGCAGTATCCCCACAGTCATGTGATAAAAATTCAGATGGTTGGCAACTGGTTCATATCTCATACAAAGAAAGTAGATAAGAAGATTTAACACACTCACACACACACACACTTACAATAGTAAAATTAATGCAAACTAAAAGAAAAAGGTATCAAAAGAAAGAGAGAAAAGTGCAAAGGACAAGAAAGAAAGAATAGAAATTATAAAACATAGAAAGTAAAGAAAGTAAAAGTATAGAGGAGATTGAAAATATTTTGGACACTGTTTATCCATAGAAGCAAACCTCACTGCTGACATTGTTGTTACTACCTATAATTTCATATTTCAAAAGTGCCCTTCCATATTTTCAATGTTACATTTTGTTTGCATCATTTTATATGTTCCAATTAATTAGCTGTAAAGATGAGCAGTTTAGAAATGTGATAGATAGATAGATAGATAGATAGATAGATAGATAGATAGATAGATAGATAGATAGATAGATAGATA
>JANHFL010008646.1:215333-229981 GCA_032468155.1 Oxyrhabdium leporinum
GAAGAAGAAGAAGAAGAAGAAGAAGAAGAAGAAGAAGAAGAAGAAGAAGAAGAAGAAGAAGAAGAAGAAGAAGTAATGACCCATTTTCTAAGTAATTCAGAGAGGGAATAAAAAAAATCCCCGCCAACGAGAGCGCAAAACAGTTGCCCTCTTTGTAATCTCTATTAATATCCAGCCCAGACTCTGGAACATACACTGAAATTTGTGGGCTGAGCCCTTTCCTCTCCATTAACTTTAATCTGCGGCTTAAATTTTAGAAAATGGTGCCTAGGCTTCCCAGGGTGCTAGGGCTTTAAACACACAGATGCCCGTAATCTGATCTTCCCATTTCTGTGGCCTTCACCAAAAGGGTGAAGAGGTTTTTCTGTAATATGATATGTTTGTTTGTTTTTTTGGGGGGGGGGTTTCTTTTAGCTAATGAGTGAGAACTGCTAATGCTTTCGAACTCCTTTTAGGGAAAAAAACAAACACAAGAGGAATTAAAACACAAGTGACCACAGCGACTGGACAATAAAGCCGTAAACAAGGATGCCATCAAGCCGTAAACAAGGATGCCATCATCAAGAGTTTTGACAAGCGATCGACAAGCATGAAGCGATGAGCAATTGAGAAAGGAAAGCTTCAGCACCTTGGACAGTAAGGCAATTAACAGGATAAACTTAAGAGTGTTTTATCTGGAATACAGATAAAAGACATCTTCAGCAGAGAATCATTTGTTTAGTGACCTAAGTTACAACGGCACTGAAAAAAGTGACCTATGACCGTTTTTCACACCTACAACTGATTCATCCTTATGACGGTCGCAGCGTCCTGGGGTCACGTGATCCCCTTTGGCGACCTCCCGACAAGCAGAGTCAGAGAGGGAGAGATTCACGTAACCGCCACATCGTCAACTTAACCGCTGCGGTGATTCGCTTCACGGCCGTGGCGTAAAGAACGTTCCCAAAACGGGGCAAAATTCACACAGCAAACTGCATTGCTTACATAGCAACAGAAATGTCGGGCTCCGATTCGGTTCCCGTTTTCAAATCTCTACCTGTGAACGGTACAGGTGGAGCACAGAAAAGGACAGAATAAGGTGGCATGGCTGAATGGTCTCTCTTCGTCTAGGAATCTTGAAGGGTGGTCAGGATGTGATTGGAATTCACCGGTTGGTTAAATTTGGAGTCGGTGGTTGGCAGGAGTTTAACCCCTCCCCTCCCCAAATGAATAGATTTGGGGCGTACATTTTTCTGTGCTCTGTTGTTTTCTTACAGACGTTTCATGACCCAACTAGGTAACATCATCAGGGTTAGAAGGGAGTGGGGTTTTCAGAAGGGAGGAGGAGGACTGGAGGGTCCTTGGTGCTCTCTGAGCTTGATTGTTTTCTTACAGACGTTTCATGACCCGCCTAGGTAACATCATCCAAGACCCCGCAGTTCAACCCCGAATTATGTATATTCTCTCCTACAGAATTCTGTCTTTTTCCCCCCTCCCTCTTTCCTCTACTTCCCCTTATCCGTGTTGGCTTCTGAAGCAGAGCTAGCTGCAGGCAGGACTGAGGGAAAGGCACCTCGCATCTCCACTTCAGACTTCAAACCCTTAGCCCAGGTTTATAATCCTAGATTGGAGTGGTTTTCTTGACAACAAGCTGTCTGTGTAATTACTAGCCTGTCGCAGTGTTCCTAGTGAACTCTGTCCCTTTCCCTGGCTAACCACTGTTGGTTATGAGTCTCGTTCCTAATCATAGATTAACACACTCACTTAATATACGGTAATATGTTTGCCTTTAAACGGTGGTGCACTCTGCACCCTGGAATGAAAGGAAGGACCACGAATGCAGCAGGCAGTCACACTGGAAATAGGCTATTATGAACAGGAGGCCACGGAAAGGGACACGGAGAGCTATTTAGAAACTCGCAGGAATAAAATGACTTCCATTTCGAGGGACAAGCCACCCTGGAAGGTCTTATACCAACTTCTCTCGAGCTACTGATAGGAGACCCCAGAGAGCACTTAAAAAGAAAAAAAAGAGAAGAGAAGAAAAAAAGAAAAACAGGACCGTTGCTGGAAAGCTGAATGGGCTCAGCTGTCACAAAACTTACAGATCTACAGGTAATCCTCGACTTACAACAATTCGGTTAGTGACCTTTCGAAGTTACAACAGCACTGAAAAAAAACCCGACTTACACCTCCAAATTCAAGTGTGCGTCCAAAGCAGGAAGTCAGTTTCAAAGGTTGGACTGCAATTTGAGCCAGCCCCTTTGATTTATGCTGGTGCGTTTCTGTAGAAAAACAGGCTGAGCCGGAAGGCGGAGTGAAACGTGCCATAAGTTTGGAATCATTGCGCTGCCACAAGAGACCCAAGTCTAGCCCTCCGTGGATTCCACTGAGCCTTACCTAGCACCGATTTAGCTTTGAACTAGATACTTGGGTATAGGTAGCAATAAAGCCTTCTGCGCATTGAACTCAACGAATGCTCCTGGTTATTTGCGCCTGACAGCTGGCGAATCAATTCAGAAAACCCAAACCAACCCACCAGATTCAACCCTTCGGTTCCGTCAATGAAGCGGATCGAACGGATTTTCCCAAACACCCTTAAGCTTGGATTGGAGGCCTGGTACGGAGATCCAGATCACAGTTGTCCCAAAAGTTGCTTTTCCAAAAGGCAGCTGGACTTTCTTGGGGTTTTTTTCCCCTTGAAAACATTTCGCTTCTCATCCAAGAAGCTTCTTCAGTTTGCTCTCATTTACTCCGCTCCCTTGCATGACACAGAATGAAGTATTTGCCCATAATTAAAGCACCAATCCGTAGCGTCGTTTGACAGTTGTGGAGATAAGCTAGGAATATCCCAGAATGCTTTGCCTTCTGCCTTCTTCCCCACCCATCTTAACAATGGGGTTATATTTCCCAGCATCGGGAAATCAATCTCAGATTAGGTAATGAAATATGCACCGTCTTCCCTCTGGTTTTTTTCGCCTCCCTTTTGACAAATCACACAGAATCCTAAATCTTCATAAATCACGATTAAAGACAAGTGTATCATCACCAACGCATATATCTTGCCATGTCGGGCCCAGAGACTAATGAGAAAAGGCCTCAACTATCTCGTCTGATTAATTAATTCAAAATGTCTGCTGTTATTCAAATGTGAGCTGGTATTATTTGAATAACAGTTGACAGCAGTGCCTGAAGATATCATTTCTGATTTGCGGAGCGGCAGCTGCCTAACTGATGATGGTTTATGAAAATGTTCCATCCGACGGCGTCTCTTGTTGGCACAACGCAATTTCTCTCTCTCTCTCTCTCTCTCTCTCTCTCTCTCTCTCTCTCTCTCTCTCTCACTCTCTCTCTCTCTCTCTCTTCCTGAGTGAGAAACACTCCCCCACCCTCCACTTTCTCACCCATTTCTCCACTTGAAAGAATCCGAAGTTGTGAACACTGCCCAGAATTATTTCATTCAGTTTGTGGGTTTTATTTTCCCTATTTCTATCCTGGTTTCTTAGGATGAGTACATCTACCCACAAATCATACCTTGCTCAGGTCTGGTTTATTGAATGAAAAAATAATAAAATAAATAAAATAACATAACATAAAATAAAATCCAACACAAGCATGGTTTATTCCAGTGTTTCTCAACCTTTCGACGTTTAAGACGCATGGACTCCAACTCCCAGGATCGAATTCTGGAAGTCCACGCATCTTAAAAGTTGCGAACGTTGAGAAACACCGGAATAAACCATGATTGTGTTGGACTGTTAACAACTTAAACTCGGTTATGAAGCATAATGCCTAGGTTTACCCTAGAGGGTTGTTTATTCATTGCTTTCAAGAGTCAGTGTTGACTCCTGGTTGGGCAAGTCCTTGTAAACACTGGTTTTGGGCAACAACATCGTAAATCGTGGTTACGTGACCACAGCTGTAAACGTGGGTTGGTCAAGTGACCACGGGGGGGAGGGGGCAGTGTCAGTGGCTGTCAGAACTTTTGAATGGAGTCAGGTGTAACTTCAATAAGAGAGAATAAGAGAGTTGGAAGGGACCTTGCTAAATGTCCAGAGGATTATCTATACATAACCAAAATCCATATGACCAGCTAATGACTTTTATTTCTGAAGGGCATTGTCCCTTGCTACGCATATCAAACTTCTGTCCAGTTGTAATTCTCTTCTAGCTACGGAGCTACAAGGGGAAAGAAATATATCTTCCCCCCAAAAAAAGAAGGGAGAGAAAGAAAACGATGTGAAAGAGATACCGTCTAAAACGAATATAAATCTACCACTTTGCCAGAAGTAAACCCTTATTATTTGAGAGTAGAAAGCGAACAGAAGATTATATCTCGGCAAAACAGCCTCTTGTCAAGTCTGCTGTTTAAAATTCTACCACAATGCAGAGAGAAAAACGCATCCTTTGCAACTCCAGACAAAATAAATGTGAATTTTAGGAAAGGAAGCGTGTACTTTGAGGCCGACATCCCTTCCCCTGCATAAAAGCATTGTGCAAGCCACAAACATCCATAAAATAGGATTTCCCCCATGCTATCACAGAACGAACTCTCTCCCCCCAAAAATGACTCTTTTCTTTTGGAAAAAGCTAACAATCCTGACTGATATATCCAGAGAGGACGTGTCATAAAATTGATCCTGCTTCAAAAGCTTAATCTTCTTGAAGGTTATAGGGACGTTGTCATGAAATGGTGGGTTTTGGTGCGAGGAAGAACAGAACACGGTAACACGACCCTGGAGGTCTTCTAGTCCAACCCCCTCGCTCCAGCAGAAAACCTGGTACCATTTCAGACAAATCTTCTTCAAAGCCCCCAGGGTTGGAGCACCTACAACCCTAACCTTAACCCACAACTTCTGGAAGCAAGCTGTTCCACTAAGTAATGGTTGCAATTGCCAGGAAATTACTCCTTTCCAAACAGGAGAAGTGATGCCAGGGACCTCACGGTTGAGTGTATTGCCTTCCATGAAAGAATATCCATGGTTGACCCATCATTTCAACACCACAGTGTTATCGCCTTCCTCCCTTCATCGGTATTCTGAGAGTCAGTAATACCAGTGTTCAAGCTTTTGGAGGAGTACTTCCTTCGCTTGTCAATTAAAATTGACTTTGGGGGATGAATTACATTCTCTTTGGCTCTTCCAAAAATCCTTTCTCCTACCCCATGCCTTTCCTTGCTTTAGTCATTGTTGCTCGGGCAAATTGGCCATCGACAGACCCATAGGCATAAATAACATCTACCTACTGTACAAAGAAGTCCCCCCAAAAAAGGGAACAAAAAAAAGGAAACACCTCCTCACTAGCAAACAACACCCGGATGAACAAAGATTAACACTAAAATTAACACCAGTCCAACAATCAAATAGGAAACAATGCCTCGATCGAGGAATTGCCAAGCAAGCTAACGGTCAACAGCGCAATCCAAGAACCTCCAAGACCATTCACACCAACACTGTCAGGGAAATATAAACTGAGAGCAAACCCCACTCCCTGCTAACACTGATGATGTTACCTAGTTGGGTGATGAAGCGTCTGCAAGAAAACCACCAAGCTCAGAGAGCAACAAGGACCCCTCGTTTCAACCCCAAACTACAAATGTTCTCCTTTATCAGTACAACAACATCATCACATGTTCACAGTCTTTATTCCATAACGGGACGGGGGGGATTAAAGGTTTAAGCAACGTAGGACTAATAGAGCTAACTCTTCTCTGTCCCTCCCCTTTTTTCCCCTCCTGCCCTTTTATAGGCTGACCTTCTCTCTATGTCCTTGTTCTTAACCACCTGTTATTCACAAATATGTTGTCCTATTTCTGCAAAGGTCATCTGCTTCACGCGATGACAGAAAATCATATGACCAATTATTAGGAATAATGGCATCAGAAGGGTCAAGCGAAGAAGAGTTTGGGGCAGTTGGTTGCATGGAGCTGTTTCGGCCACACACCCCAAGTGGTAGTGGCCAAATGGGAACCAATGGGCCCAAAGTACAATATTTCATTCATTCATTCATACTCACTCATGTTTTTCTGGAATTCCATCTTCTTGCTCTTTGCAAGTGCAATAAATCCAACATCATAGGGATCTGCAAATCTTTCTGATCACCTGGACTCCCATTTCCAGATCAAGTCTACAAAGATTCGGACCCACTTGAGAGGCCTGGCAGACCCCACATGTTGGGCATTCTGATCAAACGGATGCCAGATGTAGGAGTGGAGCAGGCAGAGCTGGGGGTGGAGTTAAGAACGTCATCAGCTTAGAGTCACTGCGTTCCCACAAACGGTGACGTGCAACCTCACCTGAATTCTGGTGCCAATTTAGGATTGAATTTTAATTCACCGGATTCTTGGATATGGACTTGAACAAATCATCTATGCTGCAGCCTTACAAACAGCTCTGCTTCTCTGTGCCTGACGCCAACGTCTACACAAAATTCATGTGATTTTTCTGAGTCAAAAGACTGGATCCGTATGGATTTATATTTTTTTAAAATTGATCCCAGGGTTGCCTAATCTCTTGGTGCGCGAATAAGTGGGTGAATGAATAAGTTAAGGGTTCGGCCTGGCCTTGTAGGAGTCTCTGGTTAAATCCACCTTGGACTGCTTAAAAAGCACCGAAATGCACGCCGCATTCGGCCTCATCGAGTTAGTTTTATTTGAAGGAATCCTTGAAAATTAAAAAGGGGGCCAAGAGCAACGGATCTGCGGCCCCCATAAAATTTTTCCATCCCCTCCCAAAGCAACGCTTTGCAATACCTCCCGAAGGCCTTAAGCTTTTCTAACTGGGGTGTATGTGTGTGTGTGTGTGTGTGTGGAAGAGCCCCACCTAATGTTTGCTTATCAGAATATTCATGGAAATAAATACCAGGCGCAGAAACACGGGCGGTAATGTACTTTGGATAACCTCTGCTTTTGGGGGGGGGGGAGAAGGGAACCCTTCGGTTCGCTTTCCAATCTCCCCCCCGCCCCCGTCAAAGAGGAGTTTAAGGCAGGAACCGCTTCTCAACGTGGGTTGTCATTAATCACCGCGTTCTGCGAGTGAGTGCGTATTAATTTCTGTCATCTCAAACACCGGCCGGCATTGTTGCGATGCCATTCGGGCCTTGCCTTCCCCAACGGCTGGCCAGAAAAACAAGGCGATCGTTGCCGATCTTCGTGTTAGAAACCCCGGGTCTCCGAGGTGTGTGCGTGCGCGCGCGTGTGCTGACACCAATTAAGCAGCTCCGAGAAGAAAACAGAACAAGCCAAAAAAAAAAAAGAGGGGGGAGGAAAAATAAAACACGTTCGATGTTAATGAGAGCGCAACATTTTATCCTTGGCGCGATGCCACTTTCTGAAGTCTTGGCATTCACCCCGGATCGCCGCCAACAACCTTCGGAAGCCCACAACACATTACAACCTAGCTAATTTCTGGAGAGAATGAGGTCTGGAGAGATGGGCGACGGAAGGGGGAAGGATGGGAGGATGGCCCGAGGATTTTCCCACGAAACGGAATCCAACTCTTTTCATTCCTGGACCGCTTTTCCACTCCAGTCAAGTCTTGAAGGGGAGAAATGTTCTGACAGGAGAGAATATTTGAGAGCTCGGGGTTGAACTGCGGGGTCCCTGGTGCTCTCCGAGTGCTGGGTGGTTTTCTCGGAGACGTTTCATGACCCAACTAACTTACGTCATCGTTGCTAGAAGGGAGTGGGGTTTGTGGAGTGGAGAAGGAGCAGGAGGACTGTGGGGTCCTTGGGGCTCTCTGAGCTTGGTGGTTTTCTTGCAGACGTTTCATGACCAAACTACGTAACATCATCAGCACCAAGGACGCCATAGTTCAATCTTGAGCTACAAAGGTTCTTTTCTGATGTCATCAACAGGAGAAGGGAGTGGAGGAGGAGGAGGAGGAGGAGGAGGAGGAGGAGGAGGAGGAGGAGGGGCTGTGGGATCACAGTTCCTCCCTGAGCTTGCTTGTTTTCTTGCAGACGTTTCAATACCCAACTAGGTAACGTCATCAGTGCGGCACCAGAAAGCAACAACAACAAAAAAAAGCTTCATTTTTAAGCTGCTCCTTCTCTCCTTCTAGTGGGCCTGCCTGCCTTTTATGACGTGCACGTTGTTTTATATTTTAATAGCACAATGCTGGCAAGCCGGCAAACCATCCCAAGGAGCTGAATCCTTAAGCCATCTTGCAAGGTCCTTTTCAGGGAGTCACGCCAGCCAAGCCACGATGAAGTCTGGGGGAGCCATTCCGAATCCTCCCCCTCCCTCAAAGTACACAGGCTCTGAAGTTTAATGTTGTTTCCCATTACTAAACAAGCAAGCAAAAAAATAATAATTTGTCAAAGCTGGGGGGGGAGGGTTTCCCCTTTTGCGATTCTTTTCTCCCTTTTCTTTCCTTTCCTTTCTTTCTTTTTTTCCCCCCTTCCCTTCCCCAAGACCGCTTTAGAGGCCTAATCACTCTCCTTGTTGCAGACGTTTACATCTGCTTTTAAGTTTTTATGGTTGCCTTTTGGCAGTCAGGAAAGTGGACGTGTCGATGCGGCTGCGAGGTTTGTTATGAATTAAATATTAGAAGCCTTAACGCACGGGCCAATAAGAATTATTTGCCTTATTAAAGCAGCAGAAGACGCTGATTAAATTTTCATTGCATTGCAGTCTTTTCCCCATTTCTGCTTTCCATTCATCATTCTAATGTATGAAAGGCGAGCGGAATAATGGCGGGGTGACTTAATTTCTGGAATGCAAATATGGCCCGGGAAATGCCATAAATACCCTCCCCCAAAAAAACATTAAACAGTCAGTTCTAATTAAGTGAATACTAACTAAGTAAATATTCTCTTAAAGGGGGGAAAAATATAACTCAAAGTGTCAAGAATTGCAGCCGAAAAAAGCAATGAGCAAAACATGCTCCAACCAACCAACCAATAAATAAATAAATAGATTGCCTGTTTCCCCATCTGAATGTCAAGGAAACCAGGGAAGGGTTTGGGGGGTAGCTCTGTTTTTGGAAACGCAGCTCTGCAGAATTGATGATTCCCCCCCCCCGACAAAAGAGATATTTGGGGACCCTGGCAAATTTCCACACCCTTGTAGCGTTGGCCAACGCATGGAACAATTATTCCTTGCAAGTGTTAAGACACTCCTTCAATGGTGTGGCCTTCTCCTCTTGAAACAAGGGCAAACACAGTTCGTTTCCCTCCATTCGGATGGGAGGGGTCCTTGGTGCTTCTCTGAGCTTGGTTTTCTTTTCTTGCAAGAAAACGAGAAACAAAATTAAGTCTCTCGCAGAAAAATAGCTTGGACCATTTCATGAGCCAAACTATTTTGGGTCGTGAACTGTCTGTAAGAAAACGACGAAGCTCGGATCTCTCATTTCAACCCCCGAGCTACAAATATTCTCCTTTATTGGCCATCTAGAGGTGGTCTATCAGTCTCTGGTTATTTTATTTTTATTTAAAAAGGAGGATATTTAAGACACGCAAGAAACACTCTCCAGAACAAGGCGAGCAAGTCTTGAGGCTGTGATCCTTGAAATAGCAGTGTTTCCCTTCAAACCCCATCTCCAGCAAAGTTATCCTTAAACGGGGCCGTTGCTCTAGATTTCAGAACGATGCCACGAAAGCCGCAGAAAAGCAATGCTTCCTGAAAAAATATTCATCTTCCTAAATTCGTCGGTTTCTCAGGGAAGGCACCACATCGATCCACCCACCCACGTCCTCTCGGGAAAATTGCTCGCCCGCTCAGCCTTTCACACGCCCCCGAAACAAAATCTAGTCTCCTTTTTTCCCTGGGGTGGGGTAGGGGGGGGTGTCAAGAAATTTGCAGCTAATGACATGGGGGAAGGGGATCTATAAAGACAACCGGGCCCCCCCCTGTAATTACCTAGAAAACACCCTCGTGCTGCACGCCCAGAATGTACGGTTAAACAATAGCAGGTATTTACTTATTAGCAGGCTAAGGAGGAGAAAAGAGAGGAGGACAAGGGGTTGGGGGGGGGGGAGAGACCCTCCCGTGGAGAGGAAAAGGTTCAGGGTCTCTTTGCATCGTGCTTATTAAGGAGTTTCTTATTCTCTTAAGCCAGATAAGAGACCCAGAAAAAAAGGGGGGGGGCACTGTTGCTTCTCATGTTAGAGACGTGGATATTGAGAGAGAGAGAGAGAGAGAATGAATGAATTACATTTGCGTTTTCGGATGAAAAGGGTTGGCACGAAGAACGACAAAAAGAAAGAGAAGAGGGGGGGAAGGCGGAGGGACCTCTCCTATAGTGACTCCCTGACATCTTTCTTCTTCAAACTCCTCCTCGCCTTCCTGCAAACATCCCCGCAGGATGGGGCAGCCGAGCAGAGAGAATCTGGAGGTCTACTCCTGGCTTTCGACTGCAGGCAGGATATCCTCAGCCAAAATAGAAGGGAGAGCAGGCTACACTAGTATTTAACAGCACGGTGGGTTGTAAATTATTATTTTAGGGGGGGTGGGGGTGGAACAGACGGATAGATGTTCAGGCTGGATTCGGCAGCCTTGTCCACCTATGGAATCTCTCCTAAAAAAAACCCGAGATGGGCAGGTGCTGCTGTTTAAGAATATGAGAGGTCTCGCGGCGGGATGTCAGCTCGTCCAAGTCCAGCTGCCTTTTGCAATTGACCGACGGGGATTTTGTCAATGCCACCAGTGTCCAAGTCTCGTTAGGATGGTTTCTCGCGCAGCCAGCCAGATGTTCAGACCGGGTTTGGCATTTTTGTTCGCCTGTGAGTCCTTCCCCAAAACCTGCAATACGCAGGTGTTGATGTTTGATGGTGTTTAAGGTCTGGTGGCAGGATGTGAGCCGTTCCAAAGAAATCTGACTTTGGCAATTTATTATTGGATGATGATGATGATGATGATGATTCACGGGGCCCAATGTCAGACTGCTACATTCATATATGGGTCAACAACTACAGAATGATCTATGAGCTTCTGGACCAGGGATGGGCAATTTCTTTTCCCAAGGGGCCACATGAGAAACTGAGACTGTTGTGGAGGGCTGAACAAATGCAACCTGATTTGCTGTCCTCAAACTCCATCACCTCAACTCCTCGGGCTGCTCCAGGCAAGGGGTGAGCCCATTACAGGCACAGAAAATCACTTTCTCTCTTCCTCCTTCAGTGGCCATCAGCTGACTGAAGGAGTACATGGCGATGTGCAGAGCCAGACGTGATTCAGTTTCTTCTCCTGCCCCCACAATGCCCTTATTTACATTTGATTTCTAATATTTGTTTGACCTCACATGGGCAGGACAGGAAAACTGAAGGGCCTGATGTGGCCCAGGGGTCATAAAATGCTGAGGTCCATTCTAGATATTTCCTAATATGAAGGGGAAATCAAAATATGTCACTAACTTCTAAATAAAATACAATTTTATTTAGCACATGGCATGTTATATTAGCCAGGAGGCTACAGTTAACACAGAGTAGTTGTTTGGCTGAATACCCATTTGGGTAGTTTAGAAACACTCCCATGAATATCATTCTTGTCGCTAAATCCAAATATAACTTGGTTTCACAGGATATTTTAGAATTTCAGAGTTGAAAAATGGAACCCTATATCCACACTCTCCCATTTTATAAATGCCTTGGTATCCCTCTCCATCTTTCTCCTTGCTCCAGGTTATGCAGGGCTGGCTATTTATGCTGATGCCTATGAATACCTGTGAAGGTGAGTTCTCGAGCTTGTGGGTTGGTTTCCAAACGTTTTGTTACCAGGCTAGGTAACATCTTCAGTGGAGTTTAGTGGATGTCAGTGTTCTTCTGTTTATAAGGGCTTCAGGTGTGGGTGTGTCAAGTGAGGGTCTTGTGATGGGCCAGCTATGAGTCATCAGTGAGTTTTGCGATGGGTTTTGTGATAAGGAGGTTACATCAGGTCAGGAGATCCCACCAGCAGTTCACCTCCCAATGACCGTGACCTGATGTAATCTCCTTATTACAAAACCCATCACAAGACTCACAGCTGACCCATCACAAGAACCTCACTTTACACCCACCCACACCTGAAGCCCTTATAAACAGAAGAACACTGACACTGAGATCCCCTAAACTCCGCTCAAGATGTTATCTAGCCCGGTAATGAAATGCTCAGAAATCAACCCACAATCTCGGTGAACAAACCTTCATCCTACACCCGAGCTACAAATATTCACCACTATTGCAAACCTATGAGAGTCTTTGCAGGCTGCTCTTTTTCTTCAGATCCTTTATCAGATCCATTTTTTTTACACATTTCATTCATCCCGTATGGAAATTGACCCTAGCTAACATGTCAGTGTGATATTAGGAATGCTTTCTACAGTTCCAATCCACTTTACTCTCCTTTCTCTTCTCCTGCCAGGACACTCCTGGTTTGAAAATGACAGTGAAAGCTTGGGTGGCGGGGCAGAAAACTGTTCCATGTGTCTTTTGCTAAAGTGTGTGAACATTGCAGTGGTTGATGCTGATATCCTGATTAAATACCCACAGGACTGGAATAGTATGTTGTGCTATCAGAAGACATTTGCGCAGGCCACTCTCTAGCAAGAAAGTCTCCTCTTGCTCCCTCAGCTTTGTGGCTTGCACAGCTGTTCATGGTTCTCTCCATCTTTTTAGGTAACGGTGTGCAAGAGGATCAGAAGGTGAAAACCCAGTGGCCACGATCTGCAGATGAACCAGGAGTGTATTTGGCACAAACAGGTAATACATTCTGTCATCAAGTCATGGTTGAAAATTTCACCGGCTTTTCCTGCTAGTGAGTTTATATTATTTATTAGCCCAGAGGCCACATCAAAATATGGAGTTCCAAACCCAACTTATTACTAAAGTCCTATATATTTTTTTTTAAATGAAATTGGAATAAAATACAATTTAAAATGAAATTGGAACAAAATACAATTATTTAATATCTAGATCAGTAAAATAAGATAAAATTATATCACCCCTACAATCTATCGCAATTAGTCCCCGCATATGCTGATCTCAGCTGAACCGAATTTTACTCAAGCACTGTGTTTAAATTTTCCTGATGAAATTGAAATATGAAATTTGCATACGTTTGAACAAGGGGGAAAAAAAATCCCTGTGGCATAATCTTAAGAAAGGCTTCAACAAATATAAGAGGAGCCTTCCAATTGAGCTCAATTCCTTGCTGGGTTTGGCTGTTGCCACCTTCTGAAGTGCTTCCTCATCTTTCCAGTCTAGCCTACAGCATGGGGATTTCCTAATAGACTTCCATGCGAGAGCTGACTAGCTCAGAGCGGCTCAGGTTGCTTGAGAATTAGCCAGCCTTCCCAATCCCAATACATTAATACAATAAAATAAAAATAAATGAGTAAGTCTGTTAAGTGCTGCTTCGAGTTGAAGAAAGGTGGGAAGGGCGGAAGAAAAGGAAGGAAGAGTGAAAGAGAATGAAATAGGAAGGAAACACAGAAAGAGGCAGGCAGGAATGCTGTGGGAGAGAAAAGAAGGGAGGGAGGGGAAGGGAGGGGAGAGAAGAAAGGAAGGGAGGGATCCTGAACTTTCCTGTAACTGCAATTTCATCCCATACAATTTTCATCTTCTCCCCATCCATTTCAGGCCTTACTGCCATCCCAAAAGGTCTGCAGCCATGAGAGTTGTTGTCCATGCTGACCTAAACAACATGCAGTACACATTTGGAAAACCACTTTGAGGCAAAACATACTAAGAATTTTAAAGAACATGATGATGTAAAGATGAATACTGTAATATTTCAGGATTTAATTGGTTCAGCACATAAATAGCCTGGATCTAATTACATTAAATAGCTCTGTTAAGGGAGACTTAAATAGGGAAGAAACTTTTTGGAGCTCCCACAGAGCCAATGTGTTTAATTATATTATGATTCATATTTATGCTCATTTAATAACCTATTTCTGTATCAGAAATTGCCCTGACAATGACCACTTCTCATTATATCCGGTGAGTGAATCCTGAAGTAACTACAGTATTTCTATAGTTGTGATCAATTTATCCCATTAGGACCATAACAGAAGTATGGCTTTTGAAGGAAACTTCCTTCTGGACATTAGGTTTTGATTTGGTTTGAAAGAAATTTCCAAGGCTTCAGGGAGTAAGCTTCCATCAGCTCAGGTTGGAACTAAGTCAGGAATTGTAAGCATTTCTAGAAAACAGCTTGAATCCCAGCCAGAATTCTAATGGGATTTTAATCCTGACTGTTAACAGATTGTTCTGGTTTGACAGCTAATGATAGGCAGGCAAATTCTCCGTTGTTCTCTACCAGATTCTCTCCTTTCCTCTCCTCTCTGCCTCTTCCCCTCCCCTCTCTTCCCCTCCCCTCTCTCCTCTCCTCCTATTTTCCCCTCCCCTCCTATCCTATCCATCCCCTCCTCTCCTCTTCCATCTATAAAACTATTTGAGTTAGAAATGCCATTTACAGTTGAAGAGTTTCAGAGACATTCTCAGGACTGGAGCATAATTTTCTTGTACTTATGTAGTCCTGAAAGGATGTGCCTGACTGTCAAGTCATTCACTGTCAATTCTGTGGTACTGTGCAGCCTCTTTGGCTTCCCTCATTGCCGTTCTTTTCCCAGGAAGAATCTCAAGAGGATGATTCTCTATAACTGTGCAACTTCCACCACTGAGTGGGAAGTTCTGCTTTTAGAAATTCTTGGAGAATTTCCTCCTCCTCCTCCTCCTCCTCCTCCTCCTCC
>JANHFL010008647.1:3609-20880 GCA_032468155.1 Oxyrhabdium leporinum
CTCTCTCTCTCTCTCTCTCTCTCTCTCTCTCTCTCTCTCTCTCTCTCTCTCTCTCTCTCTCTCTCTCTCTTTTTCATATACAGCAAGTTGCCAAGGAAAGAGCAGGTCACTTTTACCACAGGACTTAATGTATTGCTTGCAAAGTATATCTGAAATTAGTCAGAGGACTGCATGAAATTAGGCAGACATCTCATTGGCCTGAAAGCCACAGATTGCTCACTTCTGGTTTAAGACCTCACCTTTTACACAGATTTACATTTTCAAGTGCATTTAAAGAATCGGGGAATGATGTAATTATTATTAATGCATTCTTTCCTGTCCTTCTGTGGCTTTACAGAAATTTACTTTCTTGTGCTCTTTCAGACTGTAGGTACAAAGAACTGCTATAACAACTGATGACAATGAGGATAATGGCTACCCAAAGTTTTCATTCCAAGTCCATTCATTGTTGCTTACTATCAGTAGCAGAATTGGTAGTATTTCATTGTCAACTGCTAGGTGTTCTAGTAATACTCAAAAGGGAAATCACTGCACTAATAATCTCACGGAAAATGTGGGGTAGGGACAGGAAAATAAATTTCACACAAGTAAAAATGATTTACCTTTGGCAGCATGACAGAAATTGATCTTATATAAATACTTGACCATGTTGGAGCTTGAAATATAAACTAAGAGAAATTATGTGATGTATGGTAAGAGGTTTTTGGAAGAAGTCATAAGAGTAATTGAATGCATTTACATCAAGCTGAGCCATAATGTTGTTCGTTTGGATTTTACTTCATATGAGCCATTTTGGTTCCTTAACACTAATATATGACTTAATTTATCCACTGTGCTGTATTTATCAAACCATGTGTGAATGATCTCACTGTGTGAGATGCTGACAAATAGATTTGGTTCGGTTGCTCTTTCCTCAGAGGGAAGTTCAAATCTGTTGTAACGGAGGAAGAAAATTCAACCTGGTGGCCTTTGATGTGTGGGGTGCCACAAGGGTGGGGTCCACCCGTTCTCTCAGCTATTTAAAGTCTATATGAAATCTCAGGTTGAGGAAATCCGAGAATTGGGGTACAGAATCATCGATGTGTATATCCACAATTGTTTATTGCTATCTTGAGGTATGAGGTAAATACCAGTAAGAGTCTATCCCATTGCTTGGAGGGAGATGACAAGCTGAAATCTGAGGAGTCCTTGGTACTCCGTGAGCTTGCTTGCTTTTTTGCAGACATCTCATTATCCAAACCAGGTAACATCAACAGTGCTAGCATTAACAGCACTGATGATGTTACCTAGTTTGGGGAATGAAATGTCTGCAAGAAAGCAAGAAAGCTCAGACAACACCAAAAACTCCTCATGTCAAACCTGAGCTACAAATATTCTCCTTCATTAGGCTAAAATTTAACCCAACTAAGAGAGAATTGTCCGTTGCAACTATGTTGCCTCTTCATGGTCAGCTACTTCCTGTGAAGGAGCAGGTTCAGGACTTGGGAGGTTCTTTGGACTCACAGATCATGCTTGAATAGCAGGTGGAAGCCATGTCCAGCCCTGAGTGGTATGCTAACCTGCCTACTCATGCCTTTGTTATCACCCAGTTAGATTACTGGACAGCCATTTGGTGCAGTGGTTAAGGCATCAGGAGTCCAATCCTGCCTTGGGCATAAAACCAGCTGGGTGACCTTGAACCAGTCACTTTCTCTCAGCTCTAGGAAGGAGGCAAAAGCAAACCACTTCCCCCCCTCCGCCCAAAAAGACAAACACAACTTTGCCAAGAAAATTCCAGGGACTTGTCCAGGAAGTCTCTAACACTCAGACACAATTGATCAGAACAGAAAAAAAAGGGAGGGGATTACTGCAGTGAGTCTTACATGAGACTGTTTTGAAAGACTATTTGAAAATGGCATCTGGTCTAGAATGCAGTGGTTCAGGTACTTACCAGTCCTTGACTCTTAGAGCAAATAAAGCAGATGTTTGCAGAGCCTGTTAGTTGTTGATTGGTTTCTGAGAACAATTTAAGATGCGGGTTTTTACCCATAAAGCCCTTTATGGTGTAACACATGGATACCTACAGGACTTCATATTCCAACCAACCTATTAGAATTTGCAAGGAGAAGCTACTTATTGTCCTACATTTTTGAAAGTTTTGGTGATTTATGTAGCAATGAATAATGTTGGGATTCAATCCAATAAGGACTTTGATGGATTTGTATACATATACCCGTGTAGCAACTTAAAATCTCACTGGCCATCATCCACAAGGAGGCATATGGCCAGTGAGTGTTTTTGGTTTATTTGTTTCTTATAGCCAACCAACAGAATCTGGGCTGCATTGTTATTTTGATTTTTAAAAATATAATTATTAGCTAAATGATAAATACAGGTAGGTTCAGGAAATGTCATTTTACTTCAATTTCTCCTGATGGTTTTTTTTTAATCTGCAGATTAAAGTTACTTCTTTTATTAAATCAATATATTTGCCTTACTGTATAAATGAGATTATATAAATGAGAGAAATGAAAAGCAGGAGGAACGAGAGGATATCATATTACGTGCAGATGGCATAAATCAGTTTTGTTTACTCCAAGTCAGTGAAACAGCACATCTGCTGATTTGCTTTAAAAATGGAAAAGAGTAAATAAAACAACTTGGCCAGTTATATATTTCAGTTATATATTTCATACCTATCATCAGCTACTGAAAGTAAATAACGGATTAAAGTTTCAAATTATACAGACAAACTGAAAGCTGCAATAAAAAAATCAATTATTAATTATCCTTGTTATTCAAGAAACCTACCTTTGCTAGGGTGAGATTGCTCCAGGTTTTGCAATAGAGATCATCTTAAGCTGTTGTGAATATAGTCTGCATGCCAATCTTCATATACACTGCCACATCCCCATGAATGAGTAATGGCTCCTGATCGTGTACAAAGTCAGATGACCCCGGCCCTTTGAAATGCTGAAAAGAGAAAGAATGTAGGCTTTTCAAACAAAGGGTAGAACACTTGAGAGGTCTCTAGAGAGAGAGGCTGATAAAGATCAAGATTTTCTACCTCCCAGGCTGCCCCTGATTAATAATTTGGAATGTCCAAGAAGCTGAAGACATCTAAGTAATTAAAACAGAGGAATGACACTTTAAGAAGCTTCCATTTCTGTAGAAATAGTTGAAACATATACCCGGGACTTTGCTCTAGGGTTTCTATTTTTATTTCCTGTTTCAGGTTAAATCTCATCCAATTTGTTTGTTTGTTTATTTATCTGTCAAAATTTCTATCCTGCGGCAATCTAAGCAGACTTCAGCAGCTTAGAACAACAACAACAACAAATGCACATAAAAAGCTAAATATCTAAATCACCTAAGCACTATCACATCCCAAACACCCTCTGGAAAAATTCCATCTTCAGCTTCTTCTAGAAGGAAATAAGGTCAGAACTAAGCAAACCACCAACAGAAAGCCATTCCAGGGTGCCAGCCCTCTATGGAAAACAATATGTCTGAGCTTCTAAAAATGGGGAGAAACAATCTGTTCCTCCTGCATGATCAAACTGATCAGTTTGATTCCCATGGAGAGATGTGGTCCTGAAAATATCATCAAAGGTTGAATCCAGCCTGTAAAATTGCACTTTAGGGAGACAAAACAGGGTCTACAAAATAGGCGCAATATAGCAATAGCACTCAGACTTACATACCGCTTCACAGTGCTTTTCAGCCCTCTCTAAGCAGTTTACAGAGTCAACATATTTCCCCCAACAATCTGGGTCCTCATTTTACTGACCTCAGAAGAATTGAAGGCTGAGTCAACCTTGAGCCTGGTGGAATTCGAACTGCAGAGCTGCTGGCAGTCGGCAGTCAGCGAAATTAATCTGCAATACTGCATTCTAACCACTGTGCCACCACGGCTCCTAAATGGTTAATATTTCTGGTTTAATCACTGAAAATGATTGATTAATGTTGGTGAGCACTTGGGGTACTGCATTTGGCACCATTTGGAGTATTTGGGCAGTTTTTAAAGGCAGACTCATGAAAAATGTGGGGCAGTAGCCTAAGGAAATGGTGATGAATTTATGAACCAATACATCAAGACTTACATCTCTCACAAAGAGGACTGCCTAAGCCCAGTTAGGTCAAACTGATCCAAAGGGGCATAGTGAGCTGTCATCTTGTGGCTAGGACTGAGGGTCATCCTTGTGTCAAACAGCCTCCTACCTTGACGCAGCAGACCTTCCTGCGCCAGAGATCCTGTCTGCTCCATCACAAAACAAAACAAAACAAAGCTGCTTCAAAAACACCAACCATATGCCCAATAAACCTCTCCATTCCTATTATTTCCTAAACCTCGCTCTAACTCTGTACCCCCTCTTATTTCTCCGTAATGTTTTGAGGAACTAGGTGCAGTTTCAACCTTTGTTATAGTCAGAAAGTTACAGTGCTTCTTCTTGAGATCTGTCATAATTTGAAATTTTTCTGATAAATTTCTGAAGATTCTGACCAAGACTGTTCTGTTTGTAACAAATCAAAATAAATCAAAGCTCACATTTGTCCAGAGTATTGTGGGGTGCGGGGTTGTTTGTTTTTTTTTTGTTTTGTTTTAAAGATTTTTCTTGCTTAACTAGTGTATTCCCATAACCTAGGAAGCTCTGGGCAAAGCCAAGCACCAGTCAACTTTTACACACTAGATGAATATATAAAGAGGAATACTGTATTCAAAGTCAAAAAGTATTTTCACATTCTACGTTGTTTTTTTTAAAAAATAATAAAATAAAAATATTTATTTATTTATTTGTGAGTACTTCTCTGGAGATTGGGTTATCTCCTGAACTGGGAAAAGAAGGGTTGAATATTCTTTCACTTGGTGTAGATAGAAAATGGCACTAGAGAAATTCTTGCATGTTTATTGTTTAATCCCCCAAAAGGCAGCACCGGTATGAGAGTTCTAGGTCTCACAAACATTGGAACATTGCCAAGTGAGTAAACACCCTACAATTTGCTATTGACAGCAGGAACCACCAAAACTGCTGTCTCAAGGCAGGAGGGAAAACCAGAATCTGAAGACTGGAAGGATTCTTAATGAGTAGGAATTTGGGCCTCCAGTTTTCCCCCTATGTAGGTTTAGTCACCTGCTTCACAACCTATAAGACAACATCATCCAGAGCAGGTATTTACTGAAGCATTCAAATAAAAGGTACTCAATAATTATAATTGGAATAATGTGATGGTCCAAAGGCATTAAACAATACCTCTGCATCGAGAATGGCATGAGCCGCAGGCCTTTGGTCTCCTACATGACCATCTGTGTTGCAACTATCATGACAATATGGTCATCTGGCAAGCAGAGCTGCACAAATTGGACTAGTGGGAATACGTAGATCGGGGAGGCTACTGATGCTTTCCCCAAATAATCAACTGAAACAAAGTCACCTTCAGTCTCTGGTGTTCCAGATGGGTAATTGTTCCAGACTGTAGAACTGCTCAAGTGACAAGGCTTTCCATCACCCACATCTCCTAATTTCACACTTGAAACGAGCAAGACTTTGAGGAGGCTGTTTAAGGGACCAAGATTCTATGGGTAATTTTCTATACTGCAGAAGTGCAGTGATTATACAGAGCCAACAAGTGATGTCTTTCCTTGAGGTATCCCAACCAATCCTTCCTTTGCTATTGTCCAGCACCTGAGATCAAAGCAAAATAGAACTTCTGCTGCTGCTGTAGCAGTCACTACTTCTAAATGGAGATGTCCCATTTGCAAAATAAATACATAAACAAACAAACTGAACCTGGAACAAGAAAGAGGTTATGACTTGCCCAATCAAGTGTGATTAGTAATAGTACAGTGAAGGTCTATGGGGTGTTAGGTGTTCTCAGGTAAATCTGAGTTCTCGTCTGGAAAGGCTTTTTGACTTGGCTTATGTCTCAAATTCTGATTCTTCACTTTGATTGATACTCCAGTCTACCATCATGGTTCAACCAACTCCAAGTTTGATTCTACCTGCTGTGTTTTAGAGTTCCAAACTCATTGAATGTATGCTTCTCTTTGATAAGGTTAAATAAAGACATACAGTTGTAGTTTGTTCCTGGAGTTTGGTGATAGGTTAGTCCTGTTACCTCTTCTCTTCTCTATATCTGTAATGTTTATTACATGAGTTCTAAGCATTTAAACATCATGCACACTGTTAATGATAAAACATGTATAAAACACTTTAAAAAAAACAAGGAAAAAGAAAATGGGAAACTATACCAACTTTGACAGGGATATGGAGCTATTTACATACGGTAATGAAAGGATATAAATTACATACATTCATAAATATAAATTGATCTGTAAGGAAGTAGCTGAAGCAATGAGCTGAAACAAAACCTTGAAAGAAAGCTACCATATTTTTTTTTAAAAAGCAAATAAAAAAGCTAAAATCTGTATAGGTAAACCTCAGCTTGTGACTGTAATGAACTCTGACCTGTCATAACAATCATAAAGTGTGTTATCTTTGTGAGCAACCTGATTGTATGACTTTTTTTTTCAGTAGTCATTAAATTAACACCAAAATTGTTAAGCAAATTCATTGTTCAATGTGAGCTATTTTTGCCGACAACCAGAACTAACCACTGTTTTTTAGCAAACATGTTGTAAATTGTGGTCACATGACTGCAGGGATATTGCAAATGACCTTATATGTGGGTTGGTTACCCAAGCGCCTGAAATGTGGTCATGTGACCACAGGAAGAAGGGGGACGGGTCATCAGAACTGTGGAGCTAGGTCTTAAGTACCTGTTGGGGATCCACTGTAATTCTGAACAGTCACTAAGTGACCAATTGTAAGTCAAGGAGTACCCGTACACACTCTATACATCTAATTTTCCAGGTCTTACTATATGTGCCGCACCATCATTTGTTTCAAGACTTTCTCATACTACATTAGTCAGAATATTCTCTTAGTATATTAGAATTCAGTTTCACTTTCATCCACTACTTGCAATAGGTAGGCACTTAGTTACATAGTGATAAGAGAAATTGCATGTTCATTTAAACAGAGGCAAGTCCTCTGTTAATAACAGTAAGTGGGACTCCAAACTCAATCATGAAGTGATGCATTGTAAAGCATGAGGTTACACAACAGTGCCAACTTAGAGGAGCAGTTCCAGCAGTTCCAGCTGCAGTTGTTAAGGTGAACCCTGCACAGCTGTTAGGCATGGCATTATGGGATTGCCATTTGCAATCTTCTGCTGGCTTCCTCATTTGACTTTTCTTGTTAAAAGCCAGCTTCTATGACTGTCGTAATTGCGAGCCAGTTGCCAAATGCCCCAGTTGTGATCACATGACTGTGGAGATGCTGCAACTTTGAGGACCTGTCTTAAGTCTCCTTGTTCAGCATCATTGTAACTTCTAACGGTAGCTGAATGAGTGGTCACTAAACAAGGACTACTTGTATTAGTTGTGCATTAAAATGTATGCTTAGCTTAGGAAAACATTTTGTACAGGTGAGCAGTTCAGGATCTGATCAAAATGTTAGTCTCCACTCTTAACCAATAGTTTATATCTTTAAGTAAGGCTATTAGCTGTACCAGAATTAAATATCTCCATGCTGGGTAAACTTTTATAGGATCAGATTATTATTATCCAATCACATGTAATCGAAACAATATGTACCATATTATAAATATTGACTCAAAAGTAAACTTAGCAACGAAACATAATTTAAGATGCCTCTAAATCCTGGGCCATTTAAGGTATAAAGACTTGTTGATATTTTGATGTGTGTGGGTTTGTTTGTTTTTTTACATTTGGCTCTATAGATGCACAACAAGCAGAAGAGGAATGCAATCAAACAGATATTAAACATAAAGAACTGTTCTAAATGCTTAAGAAGTCCTGATGAATTTTCTTCAATGATTTTCCGTAAAGCACTTTCTCAAATTCCATTAAAACAATAAATGTGAGTCAAAAACATATAATCTTATTGAAAAGTACAATATTCCAGGAGAGTGGACAGGATTATTATAAGTGATAGAATGCTGGCACACTGTAATTATGAAATTGGGGGGGGGGGGACTCTCCTGTTTAATATGAGCACTGCTATTCTTTTATAATGCTATTGATATTGACAGCACTTGGTAAGCAGCTCAGGAATTCACCTTAAATCATCATCAGCCATAATTAGAGGAGGTTGGAGGTGTGAGGATTAGTTTGATCTTTATTTGCATTGATGTGTAGAGTTTTCAGTGGCATCTACAGAAAAATTCATTGCAAATATTAAAATCCCTATCCTAATAAGACTGGGAATATTTAAAGGAAGACTCAAATACACACACACACACACACACACACACACACTGAGAGGGCATGAATATAATTAGAAACATTTCTCAAGGAGATTCAGCAGCTCTCCGAAGGCAGAAGCTCCCCCAGAGCAGAAATGTTGTTTAGATCATGGCTCCATTTACACTGCCAGAGACTGCACTCTGCCAAGCAGCAGATAGTGCTAGGAGAAAAGCTAAATTTGATTTGTTATGTTATAACTAATTAATTGCCACTAGTTCTATTTTTAAGAACTTCCTGCCTCTTTGTCACAATTTGGTAACATTTGGCAACATCTGAAGGCTGCCACTGAAATTTACGCAGTACAGACGGGATGCTTAGAAGTCAGTATCTCACGCTCCAGTAAAACATATGTAACATTTTGATCCAACAAGATTAATCAAATTTCCCTAGGAAACCCTTACATTTTCTTCCAAAAAGGTTCGTAAGTAAGAAGAAACACAGCTACGTACAGCTCTCTATAATTTGCCAAGCAAAACAGGGTCTTTTAGCCTATTGAAAAACAATTAAAAGGTAAGCATGTCAAAATACTTCCTCTGGCTTGTGGTCCTAATCTACAACTGGTAACTGATGAGAAGGTGAGAGAGATCATTCCATACTAACAATATTGGAAATCATGCTTGCACATAGCTGAATATCTTTGCATAAAAGCCCTCGTGCCAAGTGCACTAAGGACACATTTAAACTAGGCTGATCTTTGTTTTCCCTGGAATATGTTCTATAATAACAGATACATTGTTCTACAATTGCAAGAAAATCTTCCTTCCTCCATTCTTGATGGGCTATTCTGATGGCAGTGTGGAAAATAAAAGAAAAACAATCAGGAATGATGCAAGACTTGCAACGTAAAACCTCTTTACCCCCATAAAAGGATCTCTGCTGCCTCCATTCATTGGCAATCTTCAGAGCAGATTTGTGTGCTCCTTGAAATAAATGCTTGCCAATAAACCTGCTCTCAAGTTTCTTTCTTATTTGAGATTAACGTTTATAGCCACACGTGGGAAGCAATGTTCTTCTGACTAATATCAGATGTCTGCTTTTCCCTCACACTTCAACCTACCTCTCACCTGAGAAAAGCTAGGGATACTGCAGGCTATGCTTTTATTTTCCTGAAGATGAATGTTGCTGGGGAGGAAAACAGGAAAAATATTGACTCTCCCCCTCCATGTTTGATTACAAACTAAAGCAAAGCTAAACGTGAAGTATCACACCCCAATAACCAGCTATTTCAGAATGCATAACTGATCACAGTATGCATTTTAAATGGACCTTGGTTCACAGGCCAGTCTTTCTTAATCTCAGCAATTCTAAAATGTGGACTTCAACTCCCAGAATTCCCCAGCCAGAATGGAGGGAGTGGGTGGGAATGTTTTAACATCATAGAAAGTGAACTAAATTCCAGTACAATGTAAGCCACCTATGTTGTCGCAATCAGTTAAAAGCCATCCCCTATATTGAGAAGAACAGAGAGGCAATTCATTTATTATTTTAATTCATTTATTATTTATTTATCTTGTCATGTTTATGTTTAAATTAGAGATGGAGACCCTTTGAGAGCTGTATGCAACGTAATTTCATTTTAATGTATGCCAATTAGTGTACATTCAAAGTGACAATAAAATCATTCGAAGTCTAAGTCTGATTTATATCCTGCTGATCTGTCTACAGAGCAGTCAAGATAAAGCATGTTCTGTAGTCTGAAAATATGAACAGCCAGCTACGATGTAGATAAAGTGAGTTAAGAAAGCAAAAGAGAGAGTTTGTCTGTGTCTTTTTATACCATATTCAGGCATCAGACTAAAAACCAGGAAACCATGTGTTCTAATCCTGCCTTAGCCATGAAAGGCAGCTGGGTGACCTTGGGCCAGTTATTCACTCTCTTCCTAACTCGCCTCACAGGGTTACAGTTATGAGGAAAACAGGAGGAGAGAGGAGTATTGTATATGTTCATTCCCTTGAGTTATTTATAAAAATAATAAAGGTGGGATATTAATTAACCTAATAACATAATAACATAATAAATTAAATTAGCTAAATAACAATTCAATAAACATCAAGTGGAAGAACTAAATGAAACTAATATTATATATTACAAATAGACATAAGTGTGTTGGGCTAGCCACCCTTTGAAACTGGTGTGATTAGTACCCGGCAATCTGTTATAATTTTATTCCATCTCCACTAAATATGAAATTAAGAAAAGGATGGGCAAAAAACAGAAGAGAACAGCAGAAAATTGGGTTGTATTCCCTTATGCACCTCAACCTGGGGCCCCATTCTCAAATCAGGCAACGAGAAGGAAAGAAAAGAAGCAACACACACACACCTATTTTGAACCACGTCTATGACTCACACAGCTTAAGCAGACAAATTAATGTTTCCTATGCATAAACCAAAGGCAGACATCATGAAAATTGGAGGAAGAAATTCAAGAATTTAACTTTTGTTGAGAAATATTAAGTGTTTCATTTACTAAGGAGGGTGAGCTACATATTTCAATATGCACAGAAAGTTAGACTATTTCTTCCTATCCTAAAGGAGAGTAAATTACCCTAATATATTCTTCATCTTCTGCGTAAATGCAGTGTACCACAACAGAGTTCTGTCCTCTTCAAATGTATAAAAACAATGACAACTATTTAACCACAAACATCCCAGTCAGACGTCTGCCTTGCATCAAAATTCCATTTGTATACAAAGGAAAATGTTAATAAAAGAAACAGAAGAATAGCTCAAAATCAATGCCTATTTAATTTTGAGAAACTATTGAAATCTCTTTGTGCTTTGATACTTTGTGCATTAAGTCATTCTGAGCAATTGCAGGTTTTGGTTAGAAGTTTCAAGGACACAGGGAAAGAGAAATAAATTAGCAACTAATGTCACAACTTGTCTTTATTTTAATTCTGAATGTGGATAATTGATTTGATGGGTGAGGGAAGAGACAGGAATGAAGAGTAGATATTACAAATATTTATTCCTTATATCCTGACCCGATTTGGTCAACACACTGATACACTAAAGCTGATGTGGGAGGCTCATTTTAACTGGCTTTCTGGGAAGAGATATTTTAAAATAAAGTACTAAATGTGAGGGTGACATGGGGGTGAGCAGGAGGAAACATAAAAGCCATTTTGTACTTTATTTCTTTTTTTAGGGGAAAAAAAACTTACCTACTTAACATCAATGGTTTTCTAACCAGATATATACTACACTCTTTGTTCTGGGACCTTGCTGGCAAACTAACAGAAATAATGTATTAAAATGAATAATATCTCAAATCAACCTTGATTTGTAATCTTTCACATTTTCCCAGGTAGCTGTGTAGTAAACATACATTCAACAAGGATATACTGACAGACAGAAAAAACAGCTCAAGGCTGTACAAACAGGTGAATCTTAAATGGTGGCTACCATCTCCCATAATCCCACATAGGACCTGGTTTCATTGAACCTATTCAGGCCTTCAGTGAAGTTGTGATTCATCCAGTGCAAGTAGGAGTTTGATTGATGGGAGGCAACTTTACCAGTTTGCTATCTTATAGATCAGAGGTCTACAAACTTGGCAACTTTAAGACTTGTGAACTTCAACTCCCAGGATTCCTCAGCCAGTCATGCTGGCTGGAGAATTCTGGGAGCTGAAGTCCACAAGTCTTAAAGTTGTCAAGTTTGCAGATCCCTGTAATAGATAGTTGTATTGTCCTAGGCCACATGAACCATTCGCTGAGAACAGCCACGGTGCTTGCTCCATGGTGAAGTCAGGGCTGAAATCAAATTATAACTTTGAATAGTTTGTTCTCCAGCTTCCTGGTGCAGATTCTGAATTATACATCCTAAATTATGAACAATAACACTATGATGCTCCCAACATGAGTTTTGATCTTTGAAAGTAGAAGGCAACAATGTCAAGATTGTTAAATTGTAGTGTTATACCAAGAGGAAAATGTGTTGCTGGCATTTGGAAATGAATATCTAGCTATAGATATTCCTCAACTTATAACCATTTGAAGTTACAACAGCACTAAAAAGGTGACTTTTGACCATTTTTCACACCTATAATTGCTGTAGCATCCCCATGGGCACATGATCAAAATTCAGACTCTTGGCAACTGGTTCATATTTATTACAGTTGTAGAGTCCTGGGGTCACGTGATCACCTTTTGTGACCTTCTGACAAGCAAAGTCAATGGAAAAGCCCAATTCACTTAATAGCTGTGTTACTAACTTAACAACTGCAGTGATTCATTTAACAACTGTGACAAGAAAGATTGTAAAGTGGGGCAAAACTTACTTAACAACTGTCTTGTGTGGGAAGAGAAATTTTGGGCTCAGTTGTGGTCGTAAGTCAAGGACTACCTATATACAGTTTAGTAATTCTGACACAAACTCATAAGGGGGCAAAGGAATTGAGTTCATTTAGGTTCACTGTTCTTTCTGATATTAGTCGTGATTTCCTGGTGCTAACAGGAAAATAATTGTTTTAGTTCTGACATAGTTCTCAATTCTTTTTTCTACAGGATGTTTGTAGAAGAATACTTAGCAATAAAATCCTATATAGGGGAGGTTTATAACACGGCTTGATTTGAAGAGAAGTAACGCAGGTGACGATGCACAGCACATATCCTGAAAACCCAGGCCTCTGGAGAGCAATAGATTTGCAATAATAAGGCCTGGATTATATTCAGAAATAAACCATGTTGTCTTTAACTGATGGATCAGAGTCGGTGCAGAGTTAAAGGTCACCTGTGATGGTTATAACAGAATTTAAAATTTGTTTAACAAATTTATGTCACTACCCACCTGAAATGCTTTGACACTGCGCATCTTACAATAAAGCAAAGACCAACCAAGAACAAAAGAGACAATAAGCAAATAATAAAGACAATTGTTTTCTTCTATTTGCTGTTTAATTCAGTTGTGTTATAGCTTATGAGATGGCCAGATACAACTAGGAAGAGGCGGTACCACAAATAACCCACTTCAGCAATGTTTAGGGTTAAGTGATAACCAGCACCTTCAATTGCAACCAGAAGTCTATAGGAAACCAGTTCCACCTGTGAAATAGTGATGGTAAGTGGGCATGCTAAAGTACACCTGTAACTATACTGCATTCTGGACCAATTGTAGCTTCCAGATGGTGTTGAAGTGCAATACTACAAAGATCATGAGGGCATAGTCTAACAGGAGTGAGTAAGACATGAGTTAGAACAAGTAGGGTCTTCTGATTCAGGAGCAGACTTAGAAAGTGTAGAGATGCCCTCCTGGCCACAGTTGTCACTTGTAAGTCCAGAAGGACTCTCAAATTTAGCATAGTGTCTAGGCAGAAAAGTTCAACAACATCCAGAACCAAAGATGAAAAATCTCCAGTTCTGATATTTGTGGAGGGATCGGGGATTCACAATGGCTCAGACTTGGTAGGATTGAGCCAAACCATGTTGTTCACCATCCAGATCACCACAGCCTTCAGGCATTGGGGTAGGACCTTGACAGCTATGCTTGCTCAGCCCGTGTCTCCAAGAAATATTTCCCTCCACATATATCTCCTTCTAGCCTCATCCCTGGAGGCTTTTAATCAACTGAGATGGATCTAAAACATGCAAAATTATTTGGCACATCTGCCAGTTTTTCAAGTTGACATATATTTTAAGGAAAAGATTCCTCTGTCTTAACAAAATTGAGATGAAATTTGGTGATAGTTACAACTTGTCAGTTAAGGAAGATAAAAATAAATCTAATGGTTGGCTGTAAGCCAGGTCATGTCACAGATTTAGTACTCTTGTCCTTAAAATCCTTACATCTAGAAACTGCATAGATATTTGTTTCCTAAAGACTTGAGTATATGTTCTGTATATTAATCCTCATTTTGTGTGTACTTCCACACTCAACTCTTTCCTGCCATCAACTCTATTACACCCATCTGTGCCTACCAGTATTTTTTTTCTTATAGGGCTACACTCATGCATACATCAAAACCACATTTTTGAAACTTCTTGGGGCAAAGTAATTTGAAGAAAAAAAGATAGCTAAACAGCAAATTAAGAAGTATAAGGAAGGTTATACAACTTTTCTCTTTCCAGCTCGTCTGTTTCCCCAAAATCATCCTCTTTCAATTACTCTTTCAGCAAAGTCGTGCATATACAGTATATATGCATGCATGTGTAAGTGCACACATGCCATTTAGAAATGTTCACTTCATCTTGAAAAGCACATATGCTGGATGAATAACTTTGTATGCTTGAATACTGAAAGAAAATATCAAGGAATTCTTCACAGGTCAAGAGTGGATATTAGCCACTGTGAAGCTTTCTACTTTCCTCTCTGATCTCATACGGTCCAGACTGAGGGTTTTTTAAATGCTATTTGCTTGACGTGCATGGATTTTAACTCTGGTATTCTTAAGATTTTCCTTCCTGCCTTATTCATTACAACACCTGTACTATAGTTCCCAAAGAAATCAGAGATGTTATCACTGAATGAGTGATTCAGAGATGACTTATGGTGGGTCCTTCATCAATGTCATGTTTAAGTCTACCCATTCTCAAGTCAGTCCCAAAACTATTACAACATAAAACTGGCTGTTGCCATTCCTAACCTCTGTCTTGCTTCCAAAGCCTCTGTTCTGGCTTGCCTTCAAGATGCTGGTGTCCTGATTTAAGGTATGCAGAGCATCTGAACCAAAGTTGTTGATTAAAGTTCTAGATTTGCTGCCTTCTGTCTTTCTCAACATACCACCCTGTATGGGTCAACCCACAAAGCACAACATTACGGTGCTTGGCAGATGGTTTTGACAAGTTGCTTAGACCCTGGGGGGGGGATGTTGATAAGAGAAAGGGAGAGTCAGCTCTACTCATTCATCTTTAGCCCCATGACACTGATCCATTGGAACTGAAACATAGCAGGTAAAGTAACTGAATCCTTATCCCACAATACTTGTTAGCAAGCCTTAAGAACAGCTGATACTTTCTAATCCTGGCAGGTATGGTGGACAGACTGCTCTGAAAGAATTAAACTTTCTCACTTCCCATAACAAATTGAACTTAGAAGACCTAGGGGTCTCCTGACTGGCCCTTACCACATCTTGTTCATTGCTCAATAGGGAAGGGTCAACTTTTAAGCCAACATTATGCTACTTTAGGCATAGAGTAGCAATGATATAAAGCAGGGGTGACATAAAGGAGAGAGAGGGGGAGAGAGAGAGAGAGGGAGGGAGGGAGGAAGAGGGAGGGGGTGGGGGAGAGAGAATACAGCAGAAAAACAAAAGAGACATTGCCAGAATATTGTGTGTTGTAGGTAGCTGCAGATAGGAAAAAAAGCCCTCAGGAATGGTCAAGCAAAGATGACCTAGGTGTGGGAGGAATTAGGCAAAATTAGGCACCACTCCTGGAGTGGCCATTGAGCATCGAGATCAGGTAGCCACCTAATTCAAGCCAAGGCCAATACCCCCTTTGCTATAGAACTCTGGCTCATACTTTACTGCTATGACTTTTTAAAAACTGCACTCTTTAGAGGTAATGTGGGTAACCAGAGGAAACAGAGAACCCCAATCTGAAACAGTAACTCTTAAATGAGACAAAGCCTCCTAGGACTCAATGGGACTTCAAAAGAACAGGAGGAGAACCTTGCTACTGAGTTGGGTTTTTCAACCAAAGCTAAAACAGCAGGCATTTATCTAATTGTCTTTCCTGTCCATGACAACATTATTGCTTTCATTGATCGATGTTTTACTGGATTAAAAAAAAAGAGAAAAGTTAGATTCTAAAATTTATTAAACATTTACTAAAATAAACGTTATTTTAGTAACTCACATGATCAGACGTTGCACTAAAATGCACTACCGATCCAGAGATTATAAATACTAAAAGGTTGACAAGGCCTATCATGAGATTTTTATGTATATATCCCTCCTTCATTTAAGACTGCCTGTTGCTAGGTTTCACAAACTGACTCAAAGAAAAGGGGAAAACATGAGGCTTGTCAATTTGAGCTTATCTGCCCTTCTAAAGCTGCAGCAGACTCCTGATTTTCAGTTCCTGCCTGGATTAGATAACTCAGCCCCATGTTTTCCTTTACTTATAAGCCATAGGTTTACTTGGAAGAAAGCCACAGTAAGTTTCAAGTTGTTCCTCAAATAAATTTGCAAACACAAGCAAAGAAAAAAAAAACATGCCAAAGAGAAGAATAGAAAATGTCTCTCATTGTTTATTTAGCCTCTCCTTTGAGTACATATGAGCAGTTGGAAAGGTATGATATTGATGTCCTTTTTGAGGTCTTGCCAAGGTTGGACACCCCTGTCCTAAATATTGTGTAAAGTGTATGAGGCTCCTGCCTCAGTTTTGGAGGCTTCCCAAAAGTGAGGTTTTGACAACCATGGCTGACTGGAGAACTAAAAGTAAGGAGAAAGTTCCTGACAGTGAGAACAATTAACCAGTGGATGTCTTGCCTTCAGAAGTTGTGAGTGCTCCAGCACTGGAGGCTTTTAAGAAGAGACTGGACAGCCACTGGTCTGAAATGGTATAGACCAGGAGAACTCCAACCTCACTTCCAACTCTGTTATTCTGATATCCTGCTGAGCTACCATTTCCCTTAAACTGTCTTCTCAGAATTCTGTTCTGTTCTATTCCATTCCATTCTATTTTTGATGCATACTTTGTGTTTAATGGGCGAAAGGGAAAAAAAAAATCTGTATTGCAAATTACACAGGTAGAAAGTTTGAACTGTTATATGTTCAAACTGTTCCTCACTACAGTATTATAACAGGTTTGCATGTATGTGTGCTACATTACACTGAATTCTTGGTCCAAGCCACAGATTGGCAAATTGCTTCCTGATCCAAATACACATATGCATTTCTACAAATATTCATCAGACCAAATCAATCCACTGCCATAGAAAGGTCTCTTTGCTGATCTGTGTGTGTGTGTGTGAGAGAGAGAGAGAGAGAGAGAGAGAGAGAGAGAGAGAGAGAGAGA
>JANHFL010008650.1:0-11305 GCA_032468155.1 Oxyrhabdium leporinum
TAGAATAGAATAGAATAGAATAGAATAGAATAGAATAGAATAGAATAGAATAGAATAGAATAGAATAGAATTTTTGGCCAAGCATGATTACCATGGCAAGATATAAATTAGAAGGAGAGTGGACTGTCTGTTGAATAAATCAATCGAGAGTTCTCACTTGAGACACAAATGATCAGACTCATATTATTCTACTTCAGAAACATGATGTAAAGACCAGCTCTCTGGAGAAATCCATAATGGTGGGAAATATTATAATATGCTATTATAGTATTCTATTATAATAATAATGTTATATCACAAGAGATCTATTCCATTCCATTCCATTCCATTCCATTCTATTCTATTCTATTCTATTCTATTCTTTCTATTCTATTCTATTCTATTCTATTATTCCCTTCCCTTCCCTTCTATTCTATTCCAGCCCTGCCTTGCCCTATTCTCCATTCTCCTATAATTCTATATTCCACATTTGACAGAATGATTAGCAGCAAGGAGTAAGAACACAGTTAAAGTGACAATCAGGACACCGTTCGGGGACCTGGGAAGAACAGGTGGGGGCTGGATCGACTTGGAGAAAATCTATCTACCTGATCACTAGGAGTCAAAAACGACTTGAGGCCACATGATCAATCAGTCAATCAATGCAAAGACCGAGCTATTTGGAGAAATCTATAATGCTAGAAAAGGTGGAAGGAAAGAGAAGAAGACGATGACTAGCAGCAAGGGGAATGGAGTAAGTTACATGATGACGGGGGCACCTCTAGGAGACCTGAAGGACCAGGATGGGGAGAGATGAACATGGAGAAAATCTACAACGCTATGAGTTTAGTTTAGATCAGTGTTTGTTTCAACCTTCGCCAACTTTAAGCTGTGTGGACTTCAACTCCCAGAATTCCCCAGGTTGAAAAGCACTATTTAGATGCAAGTGGAATTTTCCTGCTTATGTAAATCTTTATAAATAAGAAAATGTTAAGAAGTTAATCAACCTGGGGATAGAATGGGATGGGATAGAACAGAACAGAACAGAATAGAATAGAATAGGGAATAAGGAAGGAATAGAATAGAATAGAATAGAATAGAATAGAATAGAATAGCTTTATTGGCCAAGCATGATTGGATACACAAGGAATTTATCTCCGGTGCATAAGCTCTCAGTGTACATACAAATAATAAAGTAATATAATCATAAGATACCAATAGGAGAAGATACTAGAGAAGATGAGAAGGATAATAGTAATACAGTCATACTACAATGAACATTCATTGAGTTTGGGCTAAGGCCATTCTTTGTATCCAGATCAACCCTACTATGGACAGTTTTCTTTAAGGATGGGATGTCCTGGTACTTAATTACTCGTAGTCTTTTAGCACACTGCCCATGCTCTTAACACTGGCTCGAAATGTGTACCTCCTGGTGTTTCCTTGCCAACAATTCCTCCCACAGATGCCACTGTTGGACCCTGAAACCATGTTTTAAGGTATCTCGTCCATCCTGAACTTCAGAAAATCAGCAACACAACTGATCACCGTTTTGGGGCTTTGAAAAGAACACTTCTTCCTTGAGTAAATTTTCATCTGCAGATTTCTACCAGCCAAGATGATTAGGAACTCTAGTACAAACAGCCCTCGACTTATGACTGCAACTGAGCCCAAAATTTCTGTTGCTAAATGAGACAGTTGTTAAGTGAGTTTTGCCCCATTTTATGACATTCCTTGCCACTGTGTTCATACCTGCAGTTGTTAAGTTAGTGACACGGTTGTTAAGCGAATCTGGCTTCTCCGTTGATTCTGCTTGTCAGAAGGTCACAAAAGGTGATCACATGACCCCGGGACACGGCAACCGTCATAAATAAGAGTCAGCTGTCAAGCGCCTGAATTTTGATCACGTGACCATGGGGATGCTGCAATGGTCGTAAGTGTGAAAAGTGGTCGTAAGTCATTTTTTTCAATGCCGTTGAAACGGCAAATGGTCACTAAACAAACTGCTGTAAGTTGGGGAATCCCTGTGCATCTTCTCAGGCACCGAGAATGAAAATGAAACACTGTTTTGGGATGCAAAGATGCTTTTTCAAGAAGGAACTGGACTTCCTTCGTTTGTCTTTGAAGGCATTTTGCTTCTCATTTGAGAAGCTTCTTCAGCTTTCTTGGATGAGAAGCAAAACATCTTCCAAGAAAAACAGAGAAAGTCCACTTGCTTCTTGAAAAAGCACCTTTGGGACAACCGTGACCTAGATGACTGAGAAGCTCCATAGATGCTGTTTTGGGACAGTCGCATTAAAAGGAGAAGCAGCAAATTGAATGAACATCTGGGGTTTTCCACCTCTCCCAACGTTGCTCCAAAAGAAAACGTTTGCTTTTGAAATGGTGTCTGCGTGTCGAAACAAGGCTGTTTAAAAGAGGTCAGGCAAACCAAGGCATCCTCTAAAAAGGTATTATCAACCCACCGAGTGAAAGGATATGAAGGGGATTGAGAAACAGAAATGAATGGCAAGACAAAGGCCTGGCTTAGAATGCAAAAACCGTGTTCTTTAAGTTGGGGGAATTTGTGAATGGAGAGGCGCGTTAAGCTCCCCGAGAAAAGAGACGAATCCTGCTGGTTTGCAAGTCGAAAGCTCCTTTTCAAATCTAGCAATTGGAATACAATATGCAAATGAGCCAGATCGGGAGAGGTTAATGAATTTTTGCCTTTCTTTCATTCCGCTGCACATTTATTGCTTCTCTCTCTCTCTCTCTCTCTCCCTCTCTCTCTCTCTCTCTTTTTAGAAACTGGAAATCGGTCTTGGTAATCAGAGATTACGTTTGGTCTCGGGAGCAAGGAGTAAGACTAAGGAAGGTATATTGGTAAGACAAAGAAGGTAGGTTAAATTCAGATTAGAAGGGGTAGGATTGGTGGACTGTATTTGTTCGCTTGATTTGCGAAGTGCAACTGACAAGACTGTGAGACACAAATAAACCCCGAAAAAGAAGGAACAAAGGAAATATCTATTGTGCGTTTGCCAATCGTCACAATTGTACAAAAAAGAATCTAGGTGTATAGAGGTGTATATATATATACACACTATAGCTTTGCTGGCTGGAGAATTCTAGGAGTTGAAGTCCATCCATCTTAAAGTTGTCCAGGTTGAGAAACATTGAATTAGCTTACAGAAACACCAAGCTAAAAGATTGCAAAAAAAGAAAAATTGTTTTCACGTACAGTGGTACCTTGGTATCATTAATTGGGTTCTAGCAGGCGTGATGAGTACCAAAAACAATAAGTACCAAACAATTTGTTTTTCCCCAAAGGGAATAATATAGTGAGTCACAAGGCAGCCGACATCAACAAGTTCTACCTTGTGCATTGGGAACCAAACAAACAGTGACTAACGGGACAAAAATTTTGGCAAAAATTTTGCGCTGACTACCAAATTCGATGAGTTCCAAAGCAATTGAGTACCAAGGTACCACTGTATTAATTTTCTCAAAGAAGAATGAGGTACAGAATTAAAAACTACAAAAAGAAGGAATTTTGGAAGAATGATGTGAAAGGATAGAAGGAAAAGAAACCCGTTCAAGGCTCAAAAGAAAAAGAGAAAGAAAAAAGGAGCAATTTGCCATTTTCTTTGCAGCAGCTACAAAGCTGGCTAACACTATTTCCACCCTCTGAAATTACATCACGTGCTTCCTTTCTTTCCACAAACAACACCTTTTAATCAGTAAATCCCAAAATAACCAATTTGCTTTTGCAAAATGTCTATTAAAAGGTATCCCGTCTTTTATAAAAGTGGTTATTGTTTCTTTCTTAATCAAACAGGGCAATTTAGCTACTTCAGCAAACTTCGCACAGCTTCACACACCAATCCTCTTCACACAGAAAAACGAAATCTCAGTGCAATTAGATGTGCATTTCCACAGGTAATCCTTGACTGACAACCTTAATTGAGCCTGGAATTTCAGTCGTTAAGTGTGCTGGTTGTTAAACAGGTCATTATGTGACCATGCCCAACAGAGGGGGGGGGTTTGCAGCAGTTGTTAAGTGAATCACAGTCGTTGTTAAAGAGAGTCCTTTTTCTGCAAGTATGGGTAGTCCTCGACTTATAACACTTTATTTAGTGACCGTTCAAAGTTACCACATCACCAAAAAAAGTGACTTGTGACCATTTCTCACACTTACGACCGTTGCAGCATCCCCATATCAAAATTCAGGTGCTTGGCAACTGACTCATATTTACGACAGTTGCACTGTCCTGTGGTCATGTGATCCTCTTTTGTGACCTTCTGACAAAGTCAATGGGGAGCCAGATTGACTTAGCAACTGAAAATCATTCACTTAACAACTGTGACAAAGAGAGATCGTAAAATGGGGCAAAACCCACTTAACAAATGTTTCACTTAGCAACATAAATATGGACAACCTGTAAATGCAGGCTGGTTGCCCAGTGCCCCAAAAGCAGTCAAAATGGGGCAGCCCTTGTAACATCGAATCTGGGTTGTAAGTAACTCTGAGGAGTTCCGCCGTAGCTTCAAATGGTCACTAAATGACCATTTGTAAGTTGAGACTACCTGCATTTAAAACTGCACTTGGGTGGCAAAAATCCACAGAACCACTAGATGTCAGCAAGAATGACAGAAACAATCTCTGCTGCCAACTAGTGGTCGAGAGGAATTATTGCAACCCAGGATCAATCCTTGTTTTGGCCACCGTGTTTATCGATGACTTGTAGCTCAAAAGATGTTTCAGTGTGTAACTTTGCCAATTCTAACTCAGGCTTCAGCCCATTCACATAAGGGTCACAGTGAAAGGTGACGTAAACTGAGGAGAGCTGAAAGAGGCTTAAAGAGAAGCAAGAGCCTTCAGCACCATATGGGATACTAATAAAGGATTTGGGTTTTGCAAATGTTTTTATTGACAGCTGTAAAAAGAAGCTAGCCTGAATGCCCTTACTTTATTCCCCTCTTTTAGTTTTATGTATTTATGGCATTTATTCATCATCCTAATCCAATCTCAAGTGAACAGTCAGAATAGGGCCATATTTCGCTACTGAAGCAAAATTCAATAATTTTACAACTATTTCCCAGAGTGAAATGGGATGGGGGGTAATCCATGAAAGAGCTCAGAGCTGTGGGAAACTCTGCATGTTCCAACTCCAGAATTAATTTGAGAAACGCTCCTGGTTAAAACCCATTTGGGGTATGTATGAAAGATGGGGTTGAAGAACACGCCACAATAAATTGAGAAATGAAAAAGAAGAATGCTGATCAACTTATATCCTTCCTTAAAATGTTTCTTCCTCAACCTGATTTCCTGCAAAGTTGGGGGTTACGGCTTCTATGTCAGTGGTCATGTGGATGAGAAACATGGGACTTGTAGTCAAGAAGAAGAAAGTCAGGGAAAGTTATGTTAAAGTTTTTTTTTTTTTTTTCTTTTAATTTATATAATTTATATAAATAATTTAATTTATATAAGTCTTACGCCTTCATTTTTCTGTTTTGAAAATTAAATAGCAATAGCACTTAGATTTATATACCGCTTCACAGTGCTTTCACAGCCCTCTCTAAGTGGTTTACAGAGTCGGCCTCTGGACCCCAACAATCTGGGTCCTCATTTTACCCACCTCGGAAGGATGGAAGGCTGAGTCAACCTTGAGACTGTCAGGATCGAACTCCTGGCTGGCTGGCTGGGGAATTCTGGGAGTTGAAATCCACAAAGTTTAAAATTGCCAAGGTTGGGCAGCCCCCATCCTAAATGATATCAGGACAAAACCTAAATCTGACTTTGATTGAAGTACATTTTTTTAAAAAAACTGAAATAAATAAATAAATAAATGATAGATTGTTTAATAATCTCACAGCCCTCCTCTCGTGCTACAGTGGCTGATTTTGAGAAAAAATTAATCTTTCACTGCGCGGATGGGAGACCACTAGAAAATCCCAAGACTGGAATAACTGGGAATTAAACAAAAAAAACCCCGTAAATAGAGGAAAGGATTTCAACAGTGTTGCCAAGAAAATTGCACAAATTCATTTGACTGTGAAGTGTTAACAATTTTCGGAGGTTTCTGCATACAGATGTAGAGGGCAGAAAGCATGGCCTTGAATTATAGGAAGTAAAGCCACTACAAATGCAACAAAGGTATAACAGGTATAACCAGCATCTGGACAAAAATACAGGCAGTTCTCGACTTACAACAGTTTGTTTAGTGACCGTTCAAAGTTACAACGGCACTGAAAAAGGTGACTTAGAACCGTTTTTCAGTTAAAATCTTTGCAGCATCCCCATGATCATGTGATCAAAATCCAGATGCTTGGCAACTGGCTCGTACTTATGACCGTTGCTGTGTCCCAGAGTCACATGGTCCACTTTTGCGACCTTCTGACAAGCAAAATCCATGGGAGAAGCCGGATTCACTTAACAACCAGGTTACAAATTTATCAACTGCAATGATTCCCTTCACAACTGTGGCAAGAAAGGTCGTAAAATGGGGCAAAACTCACTTAAGAACGGTCTCCCTCAGCAACAGATATTTCAGGCTCAGTTGTGGTCGTAAGTCGAGGACTACCTGTAGTAATATGAGTAAGGAAAGGAACAGGGAAGCACATTCATGCATGCAAGACTCTGTTTTGATAGTTTTAAAGTACAGTCCTCAACTTACAACCAATTTCTTAGCAACCATTTGAACCGACTCCCCTAAAAGGGAGTTATGACCTGATTTTAAACTTCTGATGGTGACCATATTATGTGACCATATCTTGGGCAATCAGCCTAGAATTACGGCCATTTACAGAGCCATGCAGTCATGTGATCATGATACTTGACACTTTTTTTCCAGTTTCCAGCAAAACTCGGCCCATAACAAACAATAGGCTCATTAATGACTGCAGTGTTTGCTTAACGACCACAGTGTTCGCATTACAATCATAGTGTTCACTTAATGACCACTGCCAAAAAGGTTCGTAAAAACAAATCCGGTCACATGGTGACCCGTTTTATGATTGTCACGACTCACAAGTATAATATAGGAGATGACCAGGCTGAGACTGAGGGAGGGGTCAAACGCATCATCAGCTTCGAGTCCCTTCGCACCCACAAGAGATCTAAGTCCAGCCCACCTTGAATTCCATTGACTCTTCCGCTAATTCGCTTCGACTGTTAGTAGTTCAGATTCTTGTAGACAGCTTAAACCTTTAGATTCATTCCAGTAACCTGAGTTTCCTGATTTCTGCACTTGTCACATGATTGCCAGGCTCAGTTATGGTCATAAGTCGAGGACTACCTGTAAAAGCGGTCCTGATCTCCATGGCTTTTCTAGTCTGGTCTACCTTGAAAGGCTGAGAACAGGCTGCAGACAGGATCTCCTAAAATGGCACTGTTTCCCTGAAGACCCGATTGGACTCTCTTACATGGGTGGCCCCACAGGAACTCCCGCCATTTTAATTCTGCTGAAATGAAATGCATTGTCCCAGGCACTGTGCAAGATCCAAAGGCGCCTTGTTACACACGTAGTCCTCGACTTACAATAGTTTGTTTAATGGCTGTTTGAAGTTACAACGGCACTGCAAAGGGTGACCTAGGACTGTTTTTCACACTTACAACCGTTGCAGCATTTCCATGTTCATGTGATTGAAAGTCATATGCTTGGCGACTGACTCATATTTATGACGGTGGCAGTATCCCGGGGTCACGTGCTCCCTTTTTGTGACCTTCTGACCAGCAGAGTCAATGGTGAAGCTGAATTCACTTAACAAACATGTCACTAGCTTAACAACTGCTGTAATTCACTTAACAACAGTGGCAAGGAAGGTCGTAAAATGGGGAAAAACTCACTTAGAGCCGCGGTGGTGCAGCGGTTAGAGTGCAGTACTGCAGGGCTGCTTCTGCTGACTGCCGCCGCCTGCCTGCAATTTGGCAGTTCGAATCTCACCCGGCTCAAAGTTGACTCAGATTGTTGGGGGGCCATATGCTGACTCTGCAAACCGTTTAGAGAAGGCTGCAAAGCACTGTGAAGGCGGCAGCATACAAGTCTAACTGCTAGTGCTGAGTGCTATTAACAATGTCTCGCTTAGCAAGAGAAATTTTAGGCTCAATTGTGGTCGTAAGTCGGGGACTGTGAGCTAGTACGCGGGAGCCAGACAAGGAAAAAGTCACGGCCCTTTAAGGCCGCTGTGCCTTAAAGGTACCCCTTGCTGGCTCCAACCTTGCTATTAATCATCGTGCCCGCAGCCAGAACAGGCTACAGATAGCAGAAACAACCCCGAGCCATTTTTTCCAGAGGTGAGCGTCCCTCCTGAGGACCGTGCAGAGCCTGGAAGGGCTACGGAGCACTACGGCCAAATGCAAAAACTCCCAGCTGGAAAGCTAACCAAAGTCATCACCTGCAGTCAGGAGCACAGCAGGACGAAGGAGCTGCGAAGCCGGGCAGGATTTCAACAGATGGGCTGGAAAACAGCCTGAAGACAAGGCCAAGTGATTTCCCGGCTGGCGTGGAGTATCAGCCTGCCAAATCTGACAACCTTAATATCAATATTTATCTCTGGGCTGAAACTCTGATCTGCGGCTTCATATTCCGCACCTCCATTACAGTTATCCGTAATGCTCTTGACGGCCTCGCGGAAAGGGAGGCTGGTTCGGCTTTAATGCAACCTAATCCGAGGGTTTGGCCTCGCGCTGACAGCTGAGGGACTTTCTGGGGTACGAGAACAAGTCTCTGCACAGCTCAGACTTCAGGGAACTCGAGTCAACCTACGCGGGCCTGCAAAATCTCAGGTTGGATGGCCGATGTCCATCACGGCACCGAAGCAGCTTCTTAGCTGCCCAAGCTGGATACCTTTCCCTGGAAACGGCTCCAACTTCCTGATTCTCATTCAGACAATAATACATCAGGACAGAGCACTGGACCCAGGTCAGAGTGGTAACACCAGATCGGCAGGTATGATGGTACGTACGGAAGGACTTTGGGAGATAGCGGAAGAGATCTTGCCTAGGGAACAGTTAGATAAGAGACCACATAGCCCACAGCTGGATAATGGGAGGGTTAAGATACTCAGGAGGTACCCTCCATAGCTTCTCAGACTGTACCATAAAGGAGACAGCAGGAGAATTGTACAGTTAGCCCTTGACTGACAGAAGTCACCGTTCGAAGTTACAACAGCACTGAAAAAGGCAACCTATGACCATTTTCACACTTATGACCGTTGCAGCATCCTCATGGTCATGTGATCAAAATCCAGTCACTTGGTAACTGACTCATACCAGTTTTCCCGAAAATAAGACCTATCCTGATAATAAGACCTAGCATGTTTTACGCATGTGCCTGATATAAGTCCTACCTCCCAAAATAAGCGCTACTTAAATGCCTGCACAATCGGCCATCCAAGAAGTAGGCTGGGGGCCTCATAGGGTCCTGCTGGATGGGCTGCTGAAGCTGCCGCCGCAAGGCAACACAGGTGTCAGGGTGTGGGTGGCACTGGTGTGCCGCGTGGCCTACTTCCCTGTGGTGAGCAAGCAGAAGTGGGCCTCCCTTACATGGAAAAAACAATAAGACATCCCCCCCCCCAAAAAAATAAGCCCTAGTGCTTATTTCAGAGCTCAAGAGAAAATAAGACTGGGTCTTATTTTGGGGGAAACACGGGTATTAATGACGGTTGCAGTCCTGTAATCATCTTTTGCCACCTTCCATGGAGAAGCCACTCAGTTTGCAACTGTGCTGCTAACTTAACAATTGTGGTGATTCACATCACAATCGTGGCAAGAAAAGTCTCAAAATTGTGTCAAGACTCATTCATCAACTGTGGTCGTAAGTCGAGATCCTACCCATACAGCGAGAAGGCTGAAAGGGTGGGTGGTTTTTAGTTCCCGGTATCTACCTGAGGCTGCAGAAACTCATGGTTAGATGCAGATTATTAAAAGGTGACCCTGACAGGCCCACTTTGGAGGGTAGGGGGAGTGGGGAGTGGGGAGTGACCAGGCTGCCCTTTCTTGTCTCATTTAGCAGAAGGATCAGCCTGGCACAGCTTCGCTTTGGCACCAACACCTGTTTTTTCCACTTCACAATTCTTTCCCGCCCCATCCTTCACAACCCAGAAGGGGCAGTGGCAACCCTCCAATATCGGCACAGCCACACACGCACACAAAAACCCGGCCTGCAAACCAAACCAACCGCATCCAGAAAAGGTGAAGATTTTGACCATTTAATGGTGGGATGTTTTTTTTGGGGGGGGGGAGCATTTTGCAGTCATTGACACCGGATGCATTTTTCAAAACCCAATTTCTGGTTTCGTTCCCAACGCACACTCCGTGCTGTCTGAAATCTTCGCTACGCGCTTCAGGTGGCGTGTTTTTTTGCCTCTTTCTGGATCTGAGAAATTGGGATTCCTGTCCTTCGTTTTGTTTTGTTTTTGTCTTTTTCTCACTTACCCCCAAAAAAATAAAAATAAAACTTCAGAGTTTAAGTCGGTGTTTCAGGTGAGCAGGCAGCAGAAACACGAGGTAATTGGAGGGAATTAAAATCTATAGGAAGAGAGCAAAAGCCAGCATCTGTAATCAATGCCATCCGATTCACAACTGACCGCAATTCCCAGACTTTCTCAGCCTATCTGCCCAATCGTGGGAGTCGGAGTCCCAGTACATCCAGATGGCGCTCGCTGAGGAAGACCAAAAGGTGTTTTTTTAAAAAAATTAATTAATTTTTGGGACCTGCTTAAAAAAACACCTTTCCCCAAACATGGCAAGAACATTTGGTTCTGCAACAGTGAACAGTAAAGCTTCCCTCAGAAGGAAGGCAGTAGGTATTTATTGCTAATGCCCTTCCTGCAAATATTAACACCGGTCTAACTCCAAATTAAGTACAGTGGAGGGCACAGCTTATCGGTTAAGCTTGTTGTCTTGGGAGCCCTTAAGACGGCCGAACGCTTCACTGCATCCATCAGCTCAAGTAGATGGACCAGGGACCGTTCTGTGATTCGTGACTGATCAAGCTTTAAAGCTCAGCTCAGTGGTCCAAATTTCAGAAGTAGCTAAAGGTGGTCCTTGACTTACGACCATAATCGAGCCCAAAATTTACATGGCTAAGTGAGAAATTAGTTGTGAGTTTTCCTCCACTTTACAACTTTTCCTGCCACATTTAGAATGGAATGGAATGGAATGGAATGGAATAGAATAGAATAGAAACGATGGAATGGAATGGAATGGAATAGAATAGAATAGAAACAATGGAATGGAATGGAATGGAATGGAATAGAATAGAATAGAAACAATGGAATGGAATGGAATGGAATGGAATGGAATAGAATAGAATAGAATAGAATAGAATAGAATAGAATAGAATAG
>JANHFL010008654.1:0-11130 GCA_032468155.1 Oxyrhabdium leporinum
CTTATAAGTTGTAAACCGCCCCGAGTCTTCGGAATGGGGCGGTATATAAATGTGAAAATAAATAAATAAATAAAATATGGATGGATTTTATTAGTTGTTAGATGAACAGATAACCTTCTATAATAATATTTTAGTTACACCTTTCCTCAAACCATAGCTATCACAGCTTTACTATTCAGGTGGTGTCAACTCACTCGTTTATGTAGACGTTCTGCTTCCTCTTGATACGCAGCAAGCTGCTGTTTCCATTGTTTCACATTGGCAGTGGACTCAAGGAGAGCTGCTGTCAGCTTGGCATTGTTGCCCTTTAGCGTAGCAAGTTCTGCTTCCCAGTGCTTGCTGATTGCCGAACTAAGGATAAAATTAGAGTGGTCACATTAATGAGCATCCCTCGGATGTTGTCTATTCTTTTTTTAATGGATAACTATATTATACAATATAATATAATACATCATATTGTTTTTCAGACTGAACAGATAGTGTGGTGATATGGACATTTTTTTAGACCCAGAGTTAAAGTTATAAAGTGTTTACCTCTTTGAAATGTATCTTACCAATATTCTCAAAAAAAATGGACATTTATGCAGACATTTTCAAATAGAAAGTTCATATATGCATCTTTTAATATCATATGTCTGTATTTGCATCATACGTTCATGTCAGTGCTCTGCTACAGCTGTTGTGCTAGACTTTCTCCACTGCAATATGAAATCTCATTTATTTGAATCAAATATATTTGTTGTTCGGAACATATTCCTTGTCTCATAATTCAAGTAAAGAGACCAGACTTTGAGAAGTTGTTTCACAGGCCTAGTAACGATGACTTGTATTGGGAAACTATTTCAATGCATCCATGTACAGATTAAATATTTAAATGAATGTTGGCTAAAAATGAAGTTCTTCTGCCAGTTGGAAATACTGGAATTTGTCTGAAGCAGAATCCAGAGCTACAGTTCAAGTCAGAGCTATTTTCTGGTATTGCAATATTTTTTTGCTCTGTGTGTGTGTGTGTGTTTGTGTGTGTGTGTGTGAGAGAGAGAGAGAGAGAGAGAGAGAGACAGAGAGGTGGGGGGGAGAGAGAGGGAGGGAGAGAAAAAATAGATAGATTCTAGTTTATTTATTAGTAAACAATCCATTTTGTAAAGTTACTGACACTAATTGGGACCAGAAATTTTCATTAAGCAACACCGCTTACAACCTCCTGCCATTTTCTCCATTGATTTTGCCTGCTGGAAGTTGGAAGCGAAGGTTGCAAATGGCTATCATGTAACTTGTAGGACAGTGCAACATCATAATTGCAATCTTGTTGCCAAGCACCCAACTTGTGGTCATGTGACTATGGGGGTACTATGACCCCCTACAACGCTGAGAACTATGTGTAAGCATTCTTCATTCTGAGCCCTGGTGGCACAGTGGTTAGAATGCAGTAATGCATGCTACTTCTGCTGACTGCCGGCTGACTGCAATTTGGCAGTTCAAATCGCACGAGGCTCAAGGTTGACTCAGCCGTCCATCATTCCAAGGTTGATACAATGAAGACCCAGATTGTTGGGGGCAATATGCTGACACTGTAAACCACTTAGAGAGGGCTGTAAAGCACTGTGAAGCGGTATATAACTCTAAGTGCTATTGCTATTCAGCTACATTGTAATTTTGAACAGTCAGTGAACAAGTGGTCATCCAGAAAGGACTACCTGTATACCATTATTAGGCACAATAAGTGAGGCATACAAATTTTAACAATACTTTTATCACTACTAAAAAGCTCCCACTCCAATGCTTTTTTTAGAAATTTATAAGAAACAGCTAACTGTTTCCATGTGTTCAAGAAGCATTATTCTGAATAAGCTATTTGCCCTCATGTCTGTAACTGGTTGAGATTCCCTTGTGATCAATTCAGGTGTAGATTATTTACCCCCAGAGGTGTCATAAGATTCAATATATATTTCTTGACTGTTTGGAATTATTTTCTTAGCCAAGGGAAAAATACTATAAAAGCAATGGAAAATTTAAGAAAAAAAATCAGGGAAAAAAAATCTAGAGAAAACAAATGTTCATGGCAGTAGTAGATACAGAAATAAACACTTTAAAACCATTTTTAAAATAAAACATCAAATCTAGCAAATAAAACAATTGGGCTATTTCTCCATTTTGTTATGGAACTTATGTTTTGAATTGTCACATTGTGCTGGTTAATGATTGCAATAAGCTTTTATATGTATGTGTATGTATCCTGAATTTATTACATGAATAAAAAACTAGAAGTGGCAAACACACCAATACTTCTTCCTTCTCCTATTTTCCGGACAACAATACTGCGAGGTGGGTCAGGCTGAGAGTGTGTGACTGGCCCAAAACTGCCTTTCCTGCCTAAGGTAGAACTAGAACTCACAGTTTCCTGGCTTTTAACCTGGTGCTTTTACTTGGCCAAACTGTCCTAAAAAATGTTTTATTTCCTTTCTAAATTGTCACCTATATCCCCCATAGTTGCCTATCAAAAAAATCTGTGAATTATATAATTATGTCACTACATTGTGCGTATCACCTAGATCAGCAGTCCCCAACCCTTTTGGCTTTGTGGAGCAGTGTGGGGGAGGTGAGATTATTATTATTATTTATTAAATTTATATACCGCCCCATTCCGAAGACTCGGGGCGGTTCACAACTGCACACAGATAAAAATTATTTAAAAACTATTTAAAAAATTTTAAAACCCCGTTTAAAAATCAGTTAAAACATCTTAAAAAACCCCTCAGTCAGGGAAGGCTTGTTGGAAGAGTAGGGTCTTCAGCTCCCGGCGAAAAGTCTTCAAATCCGGGAGCCTCCGTAGAGCGGGGGGCAGATGGTTCTGTGCAAATGGTGCACGCACACGCTCGCCCACTACTTGCACAAATGGAGCTGCCCATGTGCACTCACTGCTTCTGTGGCCAGTTTTGAATGGGCTGTGGTCTGGTAGTGGGCCATGGCCTTGGGGTTGGGGACCCCTGGCCTAGATGGTGGAATGTGAGCAATGTATATGACATATTTTTTTGCCATCCATTCAATCATCTCCGATTCTCGGAGACTGCTTAGACAAGTACAATTGATAGAAAGATAAAAATGATTTATTGTATTTCCCATCAGTCCTATGGTGCATGTGCCAAAAGGGCGGGTTAAGGGTGGGTCTAGGACAAGCCGCTGCTGCTGGTTTGCTGCCACCGCCTCAGCCAGCTGCCTCACTGTGGGACAACTCGCCATCAGACAATTCCTTTTATTAGTTACATCAGTCTAATGTAATGTAATGGGAGAATGCCAGAGACAAGGTGAACATCCTCCGCCTCTTAGCTCAGACAAAAATTGGAAAGGACAAAGCGGAGAGGGAAAGAAGGACTTCCCCCGACCAGAAAAAAGATCACTTGGGAGAGAATCACACACTTTTCGGTGCACAGGAGTTTCTTCCACAGAGTTCAAGAGATATTGGTGGTGGTGGTGGAGTAAGTCGGATCAAAGAGGGAGGGAGGGAGGAGGAACAGGAGGAGGACTTTTCCCCTGCCTCCGGCATTCTCCCGCAATGAGCTGTTCCACGGTGAATTGCCCATGGCAAAATGCTCCATGGCAAGCCGGCCATGGTGAGCTAACGTGACAAGTTATCCCATTCCAGTTAAGGACAGTCAATGTAGCAGGACCAAACAGAAACTCTATCTATGGAAATCATGCTCTTGCTTTCTCAGGCAGGTAGAATGGGGTAAAACCCCCCACCAATTAAGGAATGTGGTAAACCATCATTCAGGCAGGATATCTGCTGGCATCATTGCCAAAGTAAGAAATAGATTTAAATTCAGACAGAAACTTCTTAAGTTAGTTTCATTTCCAGCCAGTTCCAGTTCAGAAGTCAAACAACTTAATGTTTCTGGTGTGTGGCAGAACTCTTAAGTCTGTACTTTCTCTCTTTTACTAAAAGGGTTAGATGAAATCCTTCATTGACCAAAACTACAAGAAGTAGTAGTCAATTTCTATGGGCCAATCTGGTGATAGAAATGGTGTATGGAAAATTTAATTTGGAACAAAAATTGTGAAGTGTGGGTTTTTTTGTTGGTTTTTACCAAGTAAGGAGTTTTTAGATTAGATTTTGGCTGTCTAGCAGCAGATCATTGAGAAATGATCTGAGAGGAAGAAAGTTGACAATACATTTGAAATATGGATTGTTTTCAACTATGGACTTGAATTATGGACCGCTTTCAACAATATGAACTTGAAAGTTGGTTGCAGAAGGCAATAATAGTATATAATGGAAATAAAGCATGCATGTGAATAAGCAGTTCAGTATGGGTGATGCACCCTTGATTACTTAATATAATTATGAATAAATATATAAGGAATATTTGTGGCAACATTGGAAGTGTGCTGCTTGGGAGTGAGTGGATGAGATAAAACAGATGTGCTTTTATTTGCACATGATGCCTTATGGTTGGTTGAGAAACTTTGTGTAAATTAAATTTGGTTACATTCTTTTCCTTACGTCATGAATTTACTTCTCATTCTTATCTGCAAGAGACTTCAAAGATTTTTCTGTGTCCTTGTGCAAAGCTTTTATCTAAAGCTGCTACCTCCTTCACTTCATTGCACTTCAGTTCTTTCCACCTCCAATATCAGCATCCTTTCCTTTATGCTACTCCAGTTCTTGCTTTCCCTCTTTCAATCTTTTTTAATCTCCTTGTTTAACCTTTTCCCCTCTACATTACTTTTCTTTATGCTTGTCCAGGATTTTTGACTCATGTTCATATACTCTCTTCTCCTGTTTGACTAACAGCATACAGTAAGTCTTGTCTTTATGACTAAAGGGTCAGATCAGTACTTTGTTGGGGGGAGGGGTATGATGTCAAGATAATTCTGATTTAACTGGCCTCTAGATCATTATATACTGCTCATTTATTTCTCTTATTTGTCTGGCAAATTAAAAGAAGCCAATACCTACAGTCTACTAGATCTATTTTGCTGGGATAGTCTTTAGGGAACCTTAAAGCTGGTCCTGATATTTTAATGAACCACAGAATGGAGATTTATATTATTTGTGATAGAGAGCCAGAAAGCCTAAGAAAGATGTTTTGCACAATGTATTTTGAGCATATTTTGAATGAACAAATGTCTAATCTCAACATCTGTTTATAAACAGATTTTGCTTGATAATGATCATTGAGGCATAATGCACGTATATATGCAGAAATGAGTGAGAAATACTTTCGTTTGCCTATGTATCAAGGCACAGTAAAAGCATTGCAGGATGGCTCTCCTTAATGCATGGAATTTGGGCATGTAAAAACAGTCTATGAACAGATAATAGAACAAGTTTAAGTATATTGTTGCTGTGATGCTATATATTTTACTAGACAAATGATATTTAAAATATCGTGATAACCGCACTTCTGATTTCTTAGAAGATAAACAAAATATTTTATCTTTTAGTTCTGATGTGAGTCACAACCAGATGACTCAAGAACCATAGAACTAATTCTAAACTGACAGAACTAATAATATAGAATTAATAACATAAACCTAAGTCTAAATGTGTCATGCAGAGGAGCCAAACTGCATATAAGGATATAGATGGAGCTATGGAATTATTGTCTGTCATCTAGGTTATTGATTTACAATCCACTACATGGTTCAGTCCCTCCATGATATTCAACAATTGCATAAAACTGATGGAAGAGGCCATCTTGACTGAATGGAGCATCATTCATATGCTGATGATATCTCATCCAACTTCAGAAACCATGAACTTTGTCTGAGTCAATTGTAGGGTGAATCAGAAATAACAGGTTATCTAGATTTCAGGATAAGAGTGCTACTAGTAATGAAGAATGTGGGTTTGAATATTGGAACTCAGCCTGTTTGGCATTCGCCTTGAGAGTACGGGGTCATAATGTGACTATGTTCTTGACCCTCAGTTGTCACTGTATTTGCAGATGCCAGCTTTGACAAGGAATAGTTTTGCAACTTATGCTTCATTCCTTTCTTGATTTGGTAGTGTTGATCCACAACATAATATCATCCAGTCTTGATTACTGCAGTATCTTCTACATGGGATTACCTGGAAAACTTTCTAGAAGTTGGAACAGGTGCAAATATGCAGCTAGATTGCTAACAAGTATAACTATACAGAGATCATAAGATGCCTGTATTAACAGATCTGTGCTGGTTGCCAACTGCTTATCAAGCACAATTTAAACCTAAATGGCTTAGTGATCTGGTTATCTAAGGGACTGGTTCTCCTGTTGCAAAACTATCCAGTTGTTAAGACTGGCAAGAGATGCTATCTTAAAAGTGTTCTTGCTGTCAGAGGCTCATCTTTCTGGCTCAGGCAGAGGGATTGGGCTCAGTTAGGAGCCAGGGATTCTCAGGGAGATTCTGAGAACAGAAATGCAGGGAATGTAACGAGCTTTGTTGAACCTCACCTCAACAAACAGTTCAAGAGAATGTGAAAAAGGAAGGTCAAGGCATTTCCACACAGAAGGAGGTGTAGAAAATGAGCATGAAGGGTTTGAAGTAGGCAGTCATCTCCTTCAGACTGTCAAAGCCTCTTTATAGCTATATTATGGTTGTCTAGAATGCTAATTTTTCCAGATGTCACCTTGAATTATCAATTAAACATTCCATGAAGTAATTATTAAAGTTCAATTAATAGTTTAAATTTAATAGATGTTAAATTATGATAGTCCTATTTTACTATTTAGCTTATTTACATGTAGTTCTTATTTATCTGGCTACAAGAAGTAATGCACTAAAAATACTTTGATCCTAGTAATGATAATGATAATGAAACTAAAAATTACACTGCCCAAAAATAGGGGGTGGGGAATTTTTTGACAAGTAAGGATAGTGTAACATTGGAGGTAGCAAGCTGAGGGCTTCAAAGTGGTAGTTGCCTCACCAACATTTGGTCAGGTGGGGCTTTGGGGAATTCTTTGACTTTATTCAGGACTTATCCCAATTGTTATGCATTTTCCACTTCTAAGTGGGGGAACTTGTGCTGTTAATTTTTAGCAGTCATGGTTACAGATACTTCCAAGGGCTCCATAAAAGGCCCTTGAGGATTCTGAATGGCCCTAGGGTTTTGGATTGCCTATTCTTGCCTTAGAAAAGCTACATTTGAAGAATTAAGAATAGGGACAGAAAATATGGAATATCTGGACACAGGTGTATTCCAGGGAAAATAATTTTATGTTTCACAATTTGTCAAATTTGTAAAAAAACAGCATGGCTTTGATCACAGATCAGAGTTGCCCCCTACTTTTTGGCTCTCCTCTGAGGAAAGATAGTTTGAAGGACAGCAATGAAAAGATTGAAACTTGACGCTTGGGAAAATATGTATGCATCTGTTTACAGAGAAATATTTTGCCTAAATTGCATAGTGTTATGCAAAAGGGACAACAGGGATCAAGCAAAAAAATGAATGCTGTCTGGGAGTCCACATAGTGGATGAAGCAGTAGTGAAACAAGAGTTGAGAGTTTGAAGTGACTCAAGAAAAGGAATATAGTTGAAAGATGGAGAAATGAAACAGAAGGTACCAAAAAGATAGTTTGAGAGATTTTACAGCAAGGCTCTCGCTTTTAAACAGTTTTAGCAGCCAATAAAATTAAACTACACCAGACTCTGCAAAGTATTGCTTTCCAGATATATTGAACTAAAATTCCATGAACTCCTAAGTAGAAGGTTTTTAGCCTTTGGTTTTGATATCTAGGAATCCTTCAGTTGCCAAAAGTTTGGGGAAGTTAAACTATATTCACAAAAATCTAAGCAAAATATAATTGTATGTGAATTCAAGCTATTTTCCAATAGCCCAATTTAATAACCCAAATATTAAATCTTTCATTAAAATGAGTATTGTTCCACTGTAGGGATCTACAATACACTAATAAATAATAAAATGCAAATCAATCTACACAAAAGGTATATTCTACGTAAAGCCTTTAATGAGAGCAGCAAATTGTTCTTACAGTAACAGATACATATGCAGCATTATTAAAAGGTTGTTGTACAGAGAAGAAAACTGAAAACAGAACTATTGTTTGAAATAGCCTTCTTTCTAGGTATTATACCAAAACTGAGTACAAAAAGGAACGATCACTTCAAGAAGCAAATAATTCTACTACTATAAATTTAGTTGTATTTCATTTATTTTCTAAATATATCCAATTTTATCCAAAGATTTATTTTGTTGACAGCAGGATCCTGAAATATCCCTTGTCAGAAAATTACCAAAAAGCATGGTGCAGGGGGAATGTGTAAAGATGGTCTTTTCCCTGCTCAGCCAATAGAAAAAATTTGGATCAAAGCCTCCTGGTGTTAAAAGGAATCTTTCCTCCTGTAGGCGTTTTCTGCAAGATCCAATCCAGAGTACATTGCTGTAATTTTAAAATCTTTACATGTACAGATGCATTTGTGATACTAAAAGGCATTCAGCAACAGCTTCTATTCATCGACAACTTCCCAAAACTCCAAGAAGCTATTTTTCACTTATTAATTCCCAAATTACAAATGACTTTTCAGTCAGAATGCTGATTGTATGTAGTTTTCTTGCAGTAAGAACAATTCATTTAAAATATTTTAGAAGTAAAAATCCTTGGTTGGCATTCAAACAAAATCTTTACACAGTTCGGTACAAGAAAGTGTGCTAAATTCACAAGCAAAAGCAAGTATCACGTGTGTCTGTATGTGGTATTTTTCAAAATCAGGACTCTGTATTAAAACTTTTGCCGAAGTTTTAAATCAAGAACAGTGTATCATTGGAAATTCACTATTTAAACATTTAAAAAGTATTTAAAGTTTATAAATTGTCAGAGATGTGTTACTATGTACACTCATATAAATAATGCTTAGCTTATTTTCCCACAAAAATATTCTGATTATCACCCATATTTTACCAATAATAACACAAAGTTTTAGAATTTTGCATTGTTGGATGATTTAAATAAAAGTATTTGTAAAAAACAAATTGTACCCTATAGAAAAGTTGTGCCATAATAAACTGGCTAAGTCTTTAAGGGGTATAAGCCTTCATTTTCATGTAAATTATTTTACATGGTTCTAATTCACATGTTATCTGTATGGTAATAACTTTATCACTTCCTCAGAATAAAAAGCCACTCTTACATGTTAAGCTAAATATATCATTTCATACTGTATGATTTTTTAAAACAAATAAGAAGAAAAAAAAACTATTAACGGAACAGGGAACAAAGACTGGGAGACATTTATTGTAAATCACACCTTTGAAATTAAACTTGATCCATTAAAAAATGCTGTTAATTTTTTGGATGTAAAGAGCAACTTCGGGAAGATATCCATTAGAGTTAAATGATTATAAAAATACTTCCAACTAACTTTTCATGATTACACCTCATGTCCATTTAAAATTAAAAAGTAACATATAGTTTAAGCCCAAGAGAATTGCTTTAGAAGGGAGGAGAAAGTTGGCGTAATTCAGGTTGCTACATTCTTTAAAACAATATCCTTACTGTTCCTATGAGCTTCAAAAAGCCACATCAAATAGCTTAGCTTTTTACAGAAACAAGATGAAAGGCAATAAGGGACATGTGCAATTTGCCATGTCTCAGCTGCAATCACAACTGGCCTTCAATAGTTTTCTTTCTTCAGCTCGGTTCTTATACCTAATGCTGTATTTTTTGGACAGGGATGGAGACTTGGGTGGTCTCCCGATGTTGTTGGATTAAACCTAGTGGTGTGCAAAAAGTTTGAATTTTGTAACAGTGGTGATCTTACCAGACATGTTCCAAGCAACAATGCCAGTCCTAGTAATGTTGCAAAAATTATTTCAAATTGAAAGTAACTGTTTTAATTCAGGATATTTTGCAGACATCTCATTAATATCCTCCCAGGAGCTCAGCCATCATGGTGAGAGGTAAGGGATTATAAAAGGACTTCAACTACAGGTGCTGCAATCTGGCATTATGAAATTAGAAATAGATACCACTACAACAGACATCCCTTATTCATTGCTTTTTCCGAATGGAACCCAAACTCAAACTGAGAGTCAAGAAATCAAAGCAAATGTATATAGGAAAGATGGGTAGCTAGGGAATATACACGTGGTTTCACCCTCCTCCAGACTGTTAAATTCAAATTTTTTTTGCAAGTTATGTATGCACTAAATGCTTTTTATTCTTATATGTAAAATGTATAACCTGTCGTTCTGATATATATGCCTTAAAAAAGCAGGAAGGAATGGAATAAGACACATAGCTCTTACTTAAACCTATTTGATAAAGATATGAAGGCAACCTTCTCAGACTTCAGTTTCCAATTAGACTGCAATACTCTTACAAAAATACACAATAGAAAATATATTTTCACTTTAATTGAAAGGAATGTCTTTTTATATAAAAAAACCCTCAGAATTTTAAAATATCTCTCAATTTTCTCACATGAAAAATTGATTCAGGTGATATTCAGGAAAAAGTATATGACTATTTCAGCAGTCGACTGGTAGTAATTACAAAAGCAGGTATTCAGGCATGGACACATCTTTAAAAATAGTAAATATTTATAGAATCTTAACATTTCTTTCCATTTAGAATAAATTTACTATTTTAGAACTATAGCAGCACATAGCAATTTAACCAAGTAGATTGACTTAAAGTATGTTTTAGTGCAGTGTTATATATTATAAAAATATTTTTCAAAGTTTAAGCTCAATCTCTTTATAAAAGTATTAAATATTTCAAGACAATGGCTTACAATCTCCAGGGTTTCTGGAAAATAGACATTTGTTTCCTCCAAAAAGTTTATTTACTATTCAAGATAAATTCTTTGTAATTATAACATAACAGAATACAATATTATAATAAAAATTGTCTGCATTTCTCATTGTTGAAAAACCATGACTCAAATGTCTGATTGTTAAAAGTTTTTTTTAAATGGGAAAGAAGAAACCAAATAGCCAGAAACATTATCTCACCAATGAATGTTTTACCTCCTTCCAATATTCCATACATGAAAAAGGTACAGGAAAATATTTATGCTCCATACTAACTAAAATTTGCACATTCATTTATTCATTCATTCATTCATTCATACATACATACATACATACATACATACATACATACATACATACATACATACATACA
>JANHFL010008657.1:0-10370 GCA_032468155.1 Oxyrhabdium leporinum
GAATTTACCTTGTAATCAATTGAAGAACAATCAACTCTATTGCACAAAATAAATTTTCACTAATAAATGTTCTGGGCATTTTTTTTGAAAATTGATTAGTGTTCTTTTTTATATTTATAATTTGAAATGGTATGCATTTTTCAATCTTTTTGAAGGCTTACTTTATTCATTCCATGTAACATCACATTAAGCATTCAAATTCTTCATTCTAGATCCTGAGTTGTCTGACAGTCATGATAGAAAAATTTGTTAAATAATAGTCTGCACCATAATTCCGTAAAAGCACCTTGCTTAATTTTCTGAGTTTACTAATTGAAGGATACATACTCATAAAGATAGATTGGCTGGAAATCCAGTTCTTAGAGAAAGGGATATTTTTGGACATTGTATGGTGAAGTTTATGTTAACTGTTAAGCCATTTCCAAGTTACTGAAACAGAAGCAGACTGTCTGAAACATAAACTTCCTTTTAATGTTTTGGACAGGATATCTTATTCAGGTTGATATTCATGTGATATCATTTTAACTAAGGTATGGAAGCAGGTATTCTCTGTTGCAGTGTCCATTGTGTGAAACAAACTCCGATCAGAGGTTATGTGAGCCCTCATGGCTGAAGGTTTGCACTATAAATGACACATGTGCCTGTTTCCCAGATCCCATGTATATTTTGTCAGCTTCCTTAAAGTTAATTAGTGAAGTTTAATTGCTCTTTTTAAAATTATATTTTTGCATTTTATTTTACTTTTTGCTGTATTTATTATGTATTCTGTTATATTTAATGCATAAAAAGATCAATGCATAAAATGCATATATTTAATGCATAAAAAGATCAATGAACAATATATTCATTAAAAACCAACCAACAATAAAAGATTCCCTCTCCCACTAAAGCATTTTCCCAGCCTTCATGTGTACAAACTTGATGTAAGATGATCAGATTGAGGCCGATGGAGGGATCAAACACATCATCAGCCTCAAGTTCCTTGAATTGCACAAGAGATCTAAGTCTAGCCATTTTGAATTCCATTGACTTTTATCTACCGCCAATTTCCTTGGACCGTTACTAGTTCAAATTCTTGTAGAGTATTAGCATGCAATAAACCTGTGTTCATTTGAACTGCCTTGCTTCCTGATTTTTTGTGCCTGACATTTGGCCTGTATTGAGTCAACCTGGAGACATTATTTTATTTATTATCTCCAGTGTGTTAAAAATTAGTCCAAAATATGTTGCTCATGAATCAGAATAGAGCCCTGATTGAAATTGTTGGGGAAAACAAAATAAAAATGTTTTCTCTGAAACGTTAATAATAAGATTCCTCTGTACATGAATAACTTCCAGTCATCATCATGTACTTCTTTCCTTCATTTCCTCATGACAAATGTTTCTATCATTTAATCAAAGGGCTAATGGAGAAAATCTTGTTATTCACGACTTGAGTTCTGTTTTTCCTGAAACATTCCAAACAGAACACATCTTGAACCTGCTGAAAGAAGGTTACTATAAGTAGTCCCTCTAAATAGAGAAGGCCATGAATAATTCAGTTATGGAGAACAGTTGACTTCTCATTGTTCTTTCCCAATATGTCATAAGTGAGTAAGCTCAGAAGTGTCTTCCTCAGTAATATTTAGTCTTTGAAAGAGTGAACTGAATTAGTACTTCTTTTTTATTGCATTTTGGAGCTAAAATAGTTCTCAGGTTATGGAACAAATGTATTGTTACTAAATGCCCTGACCAAATATTAGTAACTTTTGACTTCTATTTTATGAAACATTTGTTTATCATTGAGAAAGTGCAGGTTATAGGAAATGGTAAAGACCATTTGCTAGAAGAAACTAGATTTACTACATTGATGGAATGTATGGGATGACCATAGTGGAAACTTTCTGTTTGCAATCTCAATTTAATAGCTTGAACTCAGCTTAAGAAGGATTTAGAGGAATTTCATCAGGTTCAGAGAAGGGCAAAAAAGATGATTGGGGACTAGAAACTAAGACCTATGACAAGAAATTGTAGAACAAAAAATGACAGAGGGGTGAATGCTTGAATTCTTCAAATACTTGAAAAGATGCCAGGCAGAATAAGGTAAAGACCTGTTCTTTCCATTAAGAAGTTAAGAATAATGGATTTAAATCAGATTCTGACCAAGATTGGAAAATGGTCCTCACAATAAGAAAAGTTTAACAAGAGATCCAGTTACTCAGAAAGGTGTTGGTTTCTCTTTCATTGGACATTTTTTTCCCCCTAGGATACTTTAAGTTGGATTCTTTTACTGAGGAAAGTGTTACATATGATGATCTTAATAGTCATTTCTAATTCTATAATTCTAAATATTAGAATGCAAATCTAAATTGCAGATTCTTAAATCCTAGTCAAATATTATCACGAGTAGAGAGTATATGTGGAATAGTGGTTAAGCTGTTGGACTAGGAGAGAAGAGAGTCATGTTTAAGTCCACACTCTGCCATGGATACTCAATAACTTTGAGCTAATCAGTCTTTCTCAGCCCAACCTGCCCTATAGGTTTGTTATGGGAAAAACGGATAAATGGGAAAAATTACACATTATAACAAACTGAAATAGAAATGAAAAAAAATGTATGTTACACTTAGGTCCTATAGTTATAAATTAGGCCCAAGCTATACCACGTTATAGTGAAGCAATAATCACATGTTCCATTTAGTGCCTAATTAATTAAACTATTGATTTCCTACTACACATTATACTGCAGTGTGCTGTCACCCTGGACACCCAGAATGTTTGGCTTCTTACTCTTTGCTATCTCCCTAACTTGCCACTCTCCTTCTAAGCCTTATTGTCTCCATTTCACATCCCAGCCATTATGTGGGGCAGACATGTGTTCTGTTAGTTCAAGAACTGGGGGGGAAATGAGTTTGTAGAAAATCTTTCTACAAAGTACCATAAAGCTTTTGCTCTAACAAATGGCAGGATTAAATAAAAGATTACCTTTTCCAATGTGGATGGAAGAGTGTTCATATGAGCCCCTTTTTTGACAAACGGTCACAATGAAGGCCCTGTTTTATTATACCAACCTCCTTTTATTTTATTTTTTCCCCCAGAAAACTAAAAGAGTGATAAGCCAGGTGGGAGACATTTTAGCAGAAGAGAGAAGCCAAATATATTAAAAATCTCTATTGAGCAATTCACTGAACTGTCTTGAGGCCTGCAGCCTGCTGATATCACTTCTAATTCAAAGCGCTGAAGGTCTCAGAAAGAGGAAAGATGTCTATGTCAGCTCAATTTAGCACCTTTGAATCACACTATTTGTATGCTCTTAGGCATTTGATGCATACATATGCAAAGTAAAAGCTGATTCTGCAGTAACTCTGGATATAGCAACTATACAACATTGTACTACTCATGACCCAAATCTCTGATTTTATTGGACACAGTCTCAGTGTTGTCCCCACCCCCACCCCCTTTATCATTTTGTTAAAAGTAACCTAGAAGACTAACCTCTTAAGGATTATATTGCATTCTGGTAACAGCGAAAGTGCGTGGGACTATCTATTCTTTTTCTTTGACTTTTTCTGTAACACAATTAGCTGCTAGAGAAGGGACAGACAATTTTTTGCTTGCTCGGGGCTTTTATATTAAGCTAAGAATATGTGAGGCCAGATAAACCCCTTGATCAATCTAGAGAAATAAAACAATACTCTTTTATTCTCACTGCCTCCTAACATTTAGGTTTACCAGATCTAACTTCTACAAAAATCCAGAGGACTATTAGATGACAATAATGCCATATAGAAACTCTGATTATGCATCATTGTCTCCCAGAGGTTATGCAAAATTCCACATCAACTTGAATAACTTTAAAAAATTATTACAGTCCGACTTATAAGGATTCTAATTTTTAGCACATGGCTAATAATAGACATTTGCACATTTGTCTATTATCTCTTCATTTAAGAGCATTGGGCATTAGTTGATTAGTTTCCTACACAACACACTTGATGCATAATGGTTGTTTAGAGGGATCTTCTTCAAAGCCCAAAGCACTGACAATCAAAGCTTTAACATTCAATTAGCAGATCCATTAGTGTGTGTGTGTGTGTATGTGTGTGTGTGAGAGAGAGAGAGAGAGAGAGAGAGAGAGAGAATATTGCAAAACTGTGTTACTGCTGGCTGTGACTTTTCAATAGCCTCTTGTTCTTATGCCACAGACTTTTAGAAGGTGACCAGTCTCTTCAGTGAAGGTCAAATTCCATTTTTTTAAAAGGAGATATTAAGGAAAAAACCCTAATTGGATGCAACTTGGGTAACATTAAGTGATATAATTCCCACCATTAGTGGACTTTCCATACTGTGCCTGATAAAGTTTTCACAGAGTGAAGCATGGAAAAATTGGGGGCACAGCAGGATGCTTATTGGAGCAGCAGAGTGGTATGCATTTTATCTGATAGTAATTACGGTATATCGGTGCCATGGTTATGATCTGGTTTATCCCTTTATGACTTCAAAGCAATATTTTGGTGGGTAATAACTAAAAGCTTATTACACATGAGGCCAAAATAAAAGAGGATAGGAAAAAGAAAGTAGCACTAGGCACAAACAAAATGCAGTAAAGGATTCATCTTCTAAAGATTGTTCTGGATAATGTTGTGAGTGTAAAATATTTGAGGGCACTTGGTTTCCTAGTCTGGATTTATATGCTTCTTTCTTGAGAAAAAAAGTAGTCTTAACTGATATTTAACCAGTGGTGGGATTCAGCCAGTTCTCACTGGTTCGGGTGAACTGGTTGTTAAATTACCTACCTCCCCCATCAAAGTGGAACTTGGGTGCTGTGCTGCAATGGAGAAATGGGCAACCGGGTGGCCGGTGAGAAAGAAGGAGAAGGCCGCTTTCCCTCCTCCTTCCCTCATGCCGCCTGCTCTCTTGCCCGTTTCTCCATTGCAGCGCAGCACAGCATCTAGGATCCACTTTGATGAGGGTGGGCGGGTAATTTAACAACCAGTTCCCCCAGGGTCAGGTTTGCCATTGTGGAAGCAGCAGAGCTGGAGAATGGGGATGGGCCACACCTCCCATGACAGCCAATCTGAACATGGGCGAACCGGTTGTTAAATTATTTGAATCCCGCCACTGCATATAACTCTATATAATCTTAAAAAGCTGTTCATATAAAACAACACTAAAGTATATCATGATTATGATATTGTGAACAGATCTTACCCAAGATATGTTGCTACTCTAAATGTTGCTCAAATGTTGCTCGAAGGCCGGTTTCTTTAAACCATTCGATTCCCGTTACATTAGTGATATTTTTCCATAGATAATATGTAGGGAAAAGCAAATCATGAAAAGAAAATGAAGTACACAATAAACAGAGAGTTAAAAAAAGTTAAACAATTTAAAAGAGTGTGAGAAGTCTTATAATAAGAAAGGAATGAAGAGCTACAGAACTCTAAAATGTATCACTTAGATAGAATGCTACTGAAAATTAAAAATGATCAAGAATTTTGTAGGAATGGCTGATAACATTTTTTCATCCAATGTTTATATCTATTTTCTGGTTGAAACTTCTACACTTGAGGGTGTATGAATCTTATTTATACTATAAAGCAATGCCCAACAAAATGCAATGAAAAGTTACATATTGTGCAGTTAATATATAAACATATTTACAAAATGTACTTATTATGAAAGGTTAACATAAGATGTGTATTTTAGGAGCAATGTTTATAAGATACACACATTTTCTTAATTTGTTTGCAAAACTGAATAAAGCAAATATTTGGTTTTGGATGGATGGAATTGGCTTTGGTATTATGTCGTATTATATTTTACATTTTTTTCTGGTTATGATGTGCTATTTTTAGTGCCTATGCTGCCTTGAGTCATATGGTGATTGGGCAGCTATGTAAATCAATTGAATAAATTAAAAAAAACCCCATACTTGACAGATGTACCCTCCACTTGAATTTAGTCTGCATTTGGAAGCAAAATGAATTGATTTACTTCTCACAACTAATGTGCAGATTGGAATGTAGCCTGTTCAGGCCCCCAGATACTGTAGTCTTTTGCTATTTTGAGACTTGAAAGCATTCCAAGTACATATAAATACATTTAATGGTTATATATATATGTATAATATAGATAAATTTTTATGTGGTTTCTTTATTCTTAAGAAACAATGTAAGATGGATATAATGTATTTATCATTGAATACATATGAAAGTGACATAGGTTAAAAAAATAGTCCGATCCATCCCCACCTTTAATTTTTTTTTAAACAAAGCCTTTAAAATAGTGTACCAAACATTAAAGGGATTGAATATCAACTAATAAAAAATATTCTTTAGCTATTATTTCTCTAAAACTCCCGGGTCTTGAGGTTTTAGCGTTACAAAATATTTTCTGCTGTTCTATTGAAAAGGTGATGATCGAGTTGACAATTATTCTATCCAAACTCATTTTTAATTCTTATTTTTCTTTCTATTTCTGAAGACTGTGTTTTGAGTAACTACCATTTTGGAGCAATCATTTGCTTCTTAAATTCAGTTGTGTTGACATTTGAAAACGGAAGGTCTACGGCTTGGTTGGATCAATATAGCAACCCTTAAGGCATTTATTTTACAGTTTTTGATCAATGGTGAAACAAACACTGACTGATAGTTTAACAGTCAACTAACTCTCACTGAGATCTGTTCTTAAGATTTCTTTTCATAGACCAAGTATTGTAATGAGCAAAATTCTAAATCTTGTAGAACTAGGTGTCAAAGCAATCTGGAAGGTATCAAGAGAAAAGTTGGGTATGTAGCTCACGTTCTGAGACAAACTCTACATCTGTTATCAAATGATCTCAGTCAACTGTTTTTCTCATGAAAAATGCATGCATGTGTGCATGCACATTACCTTGTGCATCTAATCTCATGCTGCTCCTTGATTATGATTCTACAGTACAGGTAGTCCTCAACTTATGACCTTTAATTTAACATCAATTCATGGTTATGATGGTATTGAACAAATGGAGCTTATGACTGGTCCCTGGAGTTCTGGCCATCCAGCACCCTTTGCAGTTATGTGATTGCCATATACAACCTTCCTTGCTGGCAGCCCAGAAAGTCATAGGGGAAGCCTGCAGGGAAGGTCACACTGGAGTAAGTCTTCCTCATCCATGCACATTCCCCAAGCCCCTCTTTACTCACGCTGTGAGTACAAAGCCGCACATGCCCTCCCTGATCTTTGCCATGCCTCCCTCAAACCTTCATCAACCGTCTTGTACCACTGCGCACCCTCCTCAACTCGTGTCACTTCTTCAGTTACCCTCCCTGACCAGTGCCATTCTTCTCATATACCCACTCACACTTTTGCACACCCTCCCCTCTGTCACTTGCATCCCCCTCGCATCCTTGGAGCTCCTTGCTGACCCTCCTTTGTACCTCTACACTCCTTTCCACTCCCATCCAGAAGCAGCCACATACTTACCTGCTGGCTTGGAACTGGCAACTTCCTGCCAGCTTCCCCACTGACTTTGGTTGTGGGAAACTGGCAGGAAGCTGCTGCATTGAATTCAATTAATGATGGCAAATGGGACCATAGGGATTGCTGTCTCTAAGTGTTGTGGTTGTGTTTTATACTGCTCAGCAATAGAAATTCCAGCTCCAAGTACCATTGTAAATCAAGGATTACCTGTACCCTAAAATACTTTGAAACATAGAGACAGGAAATGCACCTTTCATGCACTTTTTGATTGTTTTTCTTACAAATGTCATATTCTCTTTTACTCAATACCACACACATATCCCTACACTTAAAACATTTATCTGCAATAATCTCATTCTTTATCAAAGAATCCAACCCCTTTGCTCATCTTTGTCCTTTTGCAGATTATTGCATAATATTTTATAGGAACAAGTAGGATATAAAAATAATACAAATTACCAGTTGAAATGAAACACAATAAAAGGAACAAGTTCTGCTGCCAATATAACCTTAACCATTTCTATGAGTTGTCTTTGTATGAATTTCTAATAATGAAATGAAATGTATTAATAAAATTACAATTTAAAGCCATTTAGGTTGAATGAAGAATGCATAAAAAGAACACTTCCAATTTCTATTAACATATTTTTTTCTGCAAATTTGCATTTCTGAATTTCATTGTAACCTGCATCTACAGCACTTGTACAAGGGTTCTACAAAGTCATATTGCAGTGGAACAACCCAAGAAAGATACATGTTGTTATCATCAACAGAATACTGCATACCATACAAAGTAGATTCAAGACATTGATAACTCCCTACCTCCCTCTCTCTCTATCTCTTTCTCTCACACAGAAAATCAAGATGTTTCTTACCAATTCACAAAGAAAACCAAATGTAGTTGAATTTTGCTCCCATCATAAAAACTTCAAAGAAGAATGATCTTTCCTAAACAATGGTGATTAGGTATTACCAGTGATGTGCTGGAGCTGGCTTGCAAGAGCCAATTGTTAAATTTTCCATTATTCTGTAAGCTACTGGATAGTAGAGATGAACCTTGACTCCTCACAGACCAAACATGAGTTGTATAACCAGGACACTGCACAGCCTGTTGGCAGCAATGGAGCTGATTCTTAAATCTTTAGTAGCATACTGCTACACTGTACATTTAAAGGAATCAGGTATTTTGGGGATTTCATACTAAATCACATGGCACATAGCATCATTTACTAACGCCATCTTGCCATCGTGCCTTGTATTACATGGCAAATCAACTTAGCATATATATAGATTTAAGACTAGCCCTGATGAATCAAACTGAGGTGCATCTTACTGTATCATTTTATTTTTCACAATGACAAAATAAATGCCTTGACGTTCTTATTTCCTATCTTGTTTCTCTGTAGCAAGTATATGGAGGCATACCATGCCTGACCTCAAGATTGTGTCTTCAAAACTAATAGTCTTTGATAGGCCTATCCTCCAAGAATGTATTCAATCTCTTTTTAAAACCTTCCAAACTAGTGGCCATATCCATGTCTTGTAATGAATTTAATTATTAATTAGGTGCTGATTTAAGAAGTACTTTTTATTCAGAGTCACCTTAAATTGTGAGATGACAGCAAATAAATTTATTTGATAAACAAGTAAATAACATTCTTTCTTCTAGGTTTCCTATCAATCAGGGAAAACTGTTGTTCTAATACTTTGAGAGCTAAAAAAAAATCTACCGTAATTTGTGGAGTCCTTGGTGCTCTCTGAGCTTGGTTGTTTGTTTGCAGATAATGTTTCATTATCTGGCAATACCCTAATCAAGGAGCTATCAAGGAGAAAACCAAACCCTAACCAAAACTGGCAGGAGAAAACCTCACACTCACTAGCATAGATATTGTTACCTAGTAGGGTAATGAAATGTGAACAAACAACCAAACTCAGAGAGCCCCAAGGACTCCACAGGTCAATCTTGAGCTATTTACATTGTCTTCTATTGGAACTTTTTAAATTTCCCCATACCACGCATGATTTTATGTAACGGTATCATGTCTCAACTCAGCTACCTTTTTCCATAGCTTAAAGAGTCACACAGATTGTAATGTTCTGTTATAAATCACATATTCATTTTGGTTGTCCTCTTTTACACATCATTTTTTTAAAGCAAGGACTTGCAAAGCTTTGGAGAAAGAGCATCGGAGAAGGCATGAGTTGATCAAATCTCACCAACAGAATGATCAAATGACAAGGGGAAAGTGTTTAGAGATGCTTGAAGAACAGCCTTATTGGAGAACTGCTTATTTAATAACATAAGAAAAACAAGACAGACCAATTTGAATCCTTTAAAATGGTTTGGGACTGCATCATAGGGATGAAGTTATACTTCCATAATGAAAAGTTCATTAGTTTGAGAGAACTAATTGAGTTCCAGATAACCTTTTTTTCAAGGAAGTGGCAGTACTTAGGAGCATATTCCCTCAGTTAGGGCTACCCTAACCTTCCTAATCAGTCATATTTGACAAGAGTTTATCAAGCACAAATAATCAGGACTTCAAAGCCCAGAAGAATTTATGATTGCTATCTATCATACAAGAATCTAGTCAGCTAATGGTCAAAGCTAAATTGGTGCTATAAAAAGGTCAATGGAATTCATGGGGGTGGACTTAGGTCTTTTGTGACAACTCAATGACTCTAAATTGATGACACCTTTGAGCTCAGCCGTTTCTTCTCCTACAGAGTTATCTGTATTGGCTCTTGATTATTGCAACACAGCCTATGTCAAGTTTTAGTTACAAAGCATCCTGAATTTTAAGTATAGAAAATGTGACAAGTAATAAAACAAAATGCAGAGGTACAGTATATGTGGTACCTTGCTCAACAGTAGTAACTGTGAGAGGGATCTTGGAGTCCTAGTGGACAACCATTTAAATATGAGC
>JANHFL010008657.1:10470-29729 GCA_032468155.1 Oxyrhabdium leporinum
CTCCCACTTATGACTATAACCATGTTGATTGTATCTTTACGATTTATATTGTTTTGTTTCCTAGTATGATTTGATTGCTTATTAATAACCTATGACTACCACTAAGCATTGTATCTTATGCTTCTTGATGAATGTATTTTTTTTTCTTTATGTGCACTGAGAGCATATGCACCAAAGACAAATTCCTTGGGTGTCCAATTACACTTGGCCAATAAAGAATATTCTATTCTATTCTATTCTATTCAACTTCACTCACCATTTTATCACATCAAGTATATAAACAGGACTGGGCAAAATAATTCAGTGCACTATTGATTGGTTGAGTGATGCATTTTTTTAATCACATTGTAACTCTGGATGGTGCACATAGCGTTAAAACCAAATAAACATATACAATGACAAAACAAAAACATGGTGGCTGAAAACAAACCCAGCTCCAAAGAAGACAAACACACATTGATGGACTTACCTGGCCTCCAGAAGCCATGACTGAAGGAACATCTAAGTCTTCAAGGATTTCTGACACACTAGAAGGGTTGAGGTTAACAGGTCTCAAGAGGATTGGTGTAGGTCCCAGAGAGCGATACATTTCCTGGGTCCCACCAGCTGACACTGTTCAATAGATAGGGCATGCACATTCTGCTGGACTTAGTAGGACTGGAAGAAGGGTAGTTCCCCAAAATAATCTGGTCTCGTGTCATGCAGGGCTTTCCACTGGAAGCCAGTGCAGCACACAGAACCGTGGTGTAACATCTTTGGACAACACTGGCTCTTTGGTTGTGAGTCAGAAATGAGCGCCACCCCCTACAGTTAGGCATGACTGGCAGTGGAAACCTTTACCTTTTCTTAATCAAGAGAGCATCTGAAGCCAAGTCTTTGCTGTTCTGGTTGGACAGTGGGATATAAGCTTTCCTAAACCTCACAAATGCTTCGAAATAATCCACTGAATTGATCAGAAGGCAATTCTCAGATTGGCTTTGGCATGGACTCAGAATTACCTGCTAAAAGAAATTGCTTTTATCAATAACTTGATAATAATTCTCTTTTACTCTTTTTGTTTTGTTTATTTTAATGCATAGAAATTGGAAAGAACACAGATTCCAGGTTCAAAAAATAGCTAGTAGGTTTTACTAAGGAATAACACTGGTTAATTTAAGATAATGGCAGCTTTTTGACAGCCCTGGAAATGCTAACCCCAGACCAGTGATTGGTGCTGACACTTTAGATCACCATCTTACAGCTAAAGTCAAACAATGCAGTACTCTGGCTTTGAGCTGCTGAAAAAGTAATAATAGTGTTTATATAACAATGATGCCAGGATGTCCTGCTCTCCAATTTTCACACAGTGATTAGAAGAATGCACTTCTTAGCAGGAGAAAAAACAAGTTTCACTCTCTGGTAACTTAAGCAAGTATCTGGAATCTATATAACCAGTTCAGGGTTAAAGGAAGGTTGAGCAGCTTTTTTCCAGAGAATTGGATTTTACAAACCTCAAACGCCAAGAACTGGAGGAGGGCCAGTGGTGACAATCCTCGAGAGTTGGGCAGCATGCAAGTTTAATTCATCATCATCATCATCATCCAGAACTGAACTCAAATGTTGAGCCCTTTCAGGAGGAGCAAGGTTACAGAGACATAAAATTTTATTATAATTTTGGCACATCTACTGTAATTTGCTTCTATAGCACCAAACTAGTCTTACCATTGGATTTTACTGGTGGGATTTAAGGAGTTGCCCAGCCTCAACGAAGACTGAGGAGCAGCACATAGACCATTGAATTGTCAGTCTTGACCTTAGGCATAGCTATTCTTTCAGCTTCAAATTATTATGTAGGGGTACTGGAAGATTTACTTGATCAATATTTTAAGTCTCTTTTTCTCATTCATAGTTCCTGGAATAATATGAAGATTGTAACACCAAACCACACATTTCTCAAAATGATGCACTCAATAATGCATACCAAAATGGTGGAGATTGTCTGGGAATTCGGGAAATTGTAGTCTGAAAATTCAATCTGAAAGTCTGCACTGGATTAGATTGGATTAGATTGGGGCAAAGCAGATGAAGAGTTCAACATCTAGCATCATTCTTGACTTTTGTGCAAAGCCCTGCTGAAAGTAGCTTTATATGGTTTACAGCAACCTAAAATCTAAAAATTTCAAAGTGAAATAAACTTTCACAGGCTACGGTGCATTTTATGTGAGGTAGAAAATTAGTCTATGGTGTCAATTGTAAGGCTGCATCCAAAAATCCCTTTTGCTGCCTTTATTTTCTTGGAAATGCTGTGCAAATGGACCTTACAACAATCCAGTTTTCCCCTATTTAGTAAAGCAACAGCTATTCTGCAGGTTTGCTGCTATGATTTGCTTTCTAAATTCTACCAAGAGTTGCTAGCCATTCAACCACAGGATCACTGCATGGGATGATATTCAGAGATGCTTGGCACATCATAGCATTTATAATGGACCATTTCTGGAACATTTGGACCATTCCTCATTCTTTGGTACAATATATAATGAAATGAGAGAGAAATATTAATTTGGATTGTCAAAGCATATTTAAAACGAAGGTGATCAATAAAACTGAAATTCCTTCTGGCTGATTTAGACAAATAAGCTACCTTCAGGGGAACTAAATTTGCAGCAAGAACAGGATATGAAGGAGATTTATAGAAATATATGCCATGGACTATAAATGATTTCACTCGTGAGCATTTAGTGACCACATCTCCCTCCTCAAAAGTTATGTTTTTATGCAGTTATTATTAAAATGTTTTATGTAGCTATGTTTTGTTATATATTTTAAATGATGTCTTTATTATCTGTTTAGTTAAACAATAAATTGTTGATTGATAGCTACGGTGTTTTTACTAAGTAATAGAAAATGCATATCTCTGGTTAAATGAAACTATATACACACAGCGAGAGAGACAGACAAACAGAGAGAATGAGAGAGAGAATGAGAGAGACAGAGAGAGACAGAGAGACAGAGAATGAGAGAAACAGAGCGCGCGTATGATTTCACAACCAATTTGCTGCTGTGGGTGCTGCAGGGGGTTTGAAATAATGCTTTGCCAAAGCTGTTGTGATTTGGCTTGCTCTGAAGCCACCTTGCAGTGACCTAGATCAATTAATGTGTATCTTATCCCAGTTTTTCTCCATGTCCTATGTTGAACTTTCCATCTTTAGGGTTGAGTTCTCCAAGCAGCTTGTAGAAGGAGCAAATTGGATCCATTCTGTAAATATGCCCAAGCTATTTCAGCTGTCATTTTCAGATTCCATCAGCGGTTGTTGCCTGATTGCAATGTTGCTGATGGATGGCTTCATTTCTTATGCCGTTTATCAATAAGATACCAAGGATCGTACGGAAACAGTGTATTTGGAAGGCATTCAGTTTTTTAATCTCGGGCTGTGGAAACATCCGTGATTCAAGTTCCATATAGTAGCAGTGCAGTAGCAGTAACTAACATGTTGGGGGAGGGGGGTTGTTTATATAGTAATGTTAGGCTTCTACCATACTTGCCAGATGTGTAAACCAAAAGCTGCAGTGGCAGCATTAATTCAATGTTTCAAACAAACTCTTAAGGCAACCTTGTTTTTCCTGTACTGTGGAGCCAAGGTATGTGAAATATTGCCCATTTTGTGAAGTCAGAATGACTGAAATGTAAAAGAATACAGATCACATGCTTTGTGGCGGATATTTCTGTAATCAATTATTGCTACTCCAAGAACAGTGGTGTCACTTTTTTAATGTAAGACCTACAATGAAAGATTTAGGAAAGACTCATCACACTTTCTGATTGATCAATACAACTGTCACAGCCATGTAAAGGATCATGCAGCCTTGTGACATTTTCATAGGAATGACACATTAGGAACCAGGAGAAATCTGTCAACATACTTTGATTGATGAGGAAAAACTTGTCAAAAACTATCAAACTAACAGACTTGATAAAAGGTTCTTGGAATGGAAGGGGGTTGAAAAGAACAAAAGTTGGGAATGATCTTCTAAATCCTTTCACGGACATGGGCAGCCATTTGTTAAGTTGCCTACATTTAGGCAAGAAAAACAATGCACAGGTATAGTATATATGTATATATATTGAGTATATTGCTCAATAGTAGTAACTGTGAGAGGGATCTTGGAGTCCTAGTGGACAACCATTTAAATATGAGCCAGCAGTGTGCAGCAGCTGCCAAAAAAGCCAACAGAGTTCTAGGCTGCATAAACAGAGGAATAGAATCAAGATTACGTGAAGTGTTAATACCACTTTATAATGCCTTGGTAAGGCCACACTTGGAATACTGCATCCAGTTTTGGTCATCATGTTGTAAAAAAGATGTGGAGACTCTAGAAAGAGTGCAGAGAAGAGCAACAAAGATGATTAGTGGACTGGAGGCTAAAACATATGAAGAACAGTTGCAGGAACTGGGTATGTCTAGTTTGATGAAAAGAAGGACAAGGGATGACATGATAGCAGTGTTATGATATCTCGGGGGTTGCCACAAAGAAGAGGGAGTTAAGCTATTCTCCAAAGCACCTGAGGGTAGGACAAGAAACAATGGGTGGAAACTAGTCAAGGTGAGAAGCAACTTAGAAATAAGGAGAAATGTCCTGACAGTTAGAACAATAATCAGTGGGACAACTTGCCTCCAGATGTTGTGAATGCTCCAACACTGGAAGTTTTTAAGAAGAGATTGGATAACCATGTGTCTGAAGTGGTGTAGGGTTTCCTGCCTAAGCAGGAGGTTGGACTAGAAGACCTCCAAGCTCCCTTCCAACTATTCTATTCTATTCTATTCTATTCTATTCTATTCTATTCTATTCTATTCTATTCTCCCTTCCTCACCTTTGAAGATATCTCTGCCTAGATCAGCTTTGTCAGCCTCCCTGAATTTTTGTCCTATGGTCACATCATTGGATAAGAGATTGCCATTAATAGCAGATGCATTCAGAGCCACTCAGATTGAGAAACTCTAGTCATAAGTCTAGCAGTAATATCTGGGGTAGTCTTTTCAAAGCCTCTTTCACTTCCTTGTTTTGCAAACTGTATATGAGGGGATTGACCATAGGAATGAGAATGGTATAGAATAGAGAGAAAACTTTGGTTAACATGTTAATTGGTATGAGATGCAGGAATCATATGACACCCATAATGATAGATTCACATTGGTTGCCACTTGCTTTCTGGACAGAAATTAGAGTGCTGATCTGAGATTTTCAGCTTCTTAGTGACTTGACTGCCTCTCTTTATGAAGATGCTCTGACATTAAGATGTGTTGCTTCTGAAAATTCCTCTGAGTTTTTTTAAAATTTGGCTTTCAGAAATGGTCTTCCCTCCCAATCTATGGAATGCATTCCCTTTTTTGCTAGGTATTGAAGAGTGAAACATTGCTTTGCATTAGTTTTAATGTGCTATTTTAATGCTATTTTAATGCACAGAATTTTCTGTTCTGCATTTTAATTTTGTTAGCCACTTTAACCGCTTGATTGGACAGAAATGACAGAGACACGTGAAATAAATAAATGTCTAAAATAAATAATTTGGAACTAATGAAGCCCTGTAGTGACATTGTAAAATACGTGTGTGGGAAGACTTAGTGTAATCAGGCAATAATTTCCACTTGCTCTGCAGGAATAAAAAAAATATCTTTATTTTCTTGAAAATATGCTGATTGCTCATCCTCTTTCAGAATGAAAACAGAAATTTTTACTCAGTTAGTGCCCCACTACAACTACTGCTGGTCAGAATAACTTTATGCTTTCTGCATCTCAGAAATGTCTTTCTGTTTCTCTTGCATAAGGATTTAGAGGGTGCCTTCTTCCCCCTCATATCAAGGATGTTAGCTGTATACTTAGCTTTTTAAGGGAAGAGCTCAAAGGTGCTATTGTAAGCTGCTATTTGGGGAAGGCTTCGGAATGCCTAGAAATCCCACTACAGCTAACAGTTCTTCATACACCTTACCATCAGGGGTTCCCAAATCCCTGGACCATGGCCCGTTTGAAACCGGACCGCATGAGTGGTGGGTAAGCATGCATGCAGCTCACCTTGCGCGAGCAGCAGACACTCGTGCTCACTTGTGAATCTCCATTTGTGCAAGTGTGTGCCTACCCCTCTCACAGAACCATCCCCTCTTACCGCCCCCCCCCCGCCCGGGCCAGGTCGACAAGCTGGAATGGTTGGGGACTGCTGCCTTACACTACACAAACTTGTTTTGCCAGAGGTGCATCTATTTTTTGGGATGTTTATAGAACAGGCATATACATTACAGCCATGCTTTTCATTTTCAGTGAACTCCAAGACAAATGTCTATGGAGATTCTCAATCATCCAGGTCATGATTGTCCAAAGGTGCTTTTCCAAAAGGCAACTGGACTTTGTTGTTGTTTTTCCTTTGAAAATGTTTCGCTTCTCATTCAAGAAGCTTCCTCAGTTCTCTTCAGAACTGAAGTTGCCTTTTGGAAGAACACCCTTGGAACTCCATGACAGTTTGCTAAAGACAACCTTTCTCATATAACTACCTCAGTGGTGGAAGAAGTGTCTCCATCACTAACAATAACTAAATGTATTTAACTTGGAAATCAGATACTTTGCTCATAGATACATTAATAAGCTCCTTCACGTTTAATAAAGAACTTTGATGATAAGTTTATTTATTCATGATAACAAAATCCTATTTTGGCATATATTCAGGATAGTTTTTTAGGAGCACATCTGGATTTATGGATCCATAAAAATCACCTTTTGTTGCTTTTTCAATAAATCCTCTCTAAGTGGATATTTTATACACTTTATGTGTTTTTAAAGGTAGCTTTCAAAATGTGTGTCTATTTTATGAGTCCCCAAATTCAGTGTTGGATTTATTTTTCTGTTAAAAACCTTATTAAGAATTTAATGAATTTGACTATAATATGCAAAGATGCAGATTCAATTCTTATATTACTTTGCCATGAGAGAGAGATATATTGATAAGTTTTATGAAGCAACCAGAGTGCACTTTGATACATCATCCTCAAGGCTCAGTCAATCATTTCAAGAGTGTTTCCATCTGTATGCATGAACAGTAGACTGCTTCCCATGGAGAAGACCCTTGAAGTGGCTGTGTCAAGCCTTTGAGGAAGATACACCACCTTGGTGCTTCAACCGGCAGATTTGGAAATATATTTCAATCACTTCATTAAAATTCCCAGTCAAAGTATATAATCTGTCTGTGTGTCTTCACAGCATGGTTGTTTTTTTAAATGATTTCATAATATTATTTTTAAACAATTTTGTGAAGTTAGGCAAGCCTAGATATGATATGGAAGAGGCATGAAAAACACATTGTATTTTTGAAATGAATACCATAGGAGATATCCTTTGGATCACTCTCGGAACTCTGAATTCAAGTAACCAAAATTCTTCTGTACAACTTTTTGAAAGGTATCATATGGGTAGATTGTATGTTGTGCACGTGTCACTGCAAGCTAACAAAAAGTAAGATCTGGAAGCTTTGTGTTGCCTATGTATGATTGTTTTCTTTTCATGAATTCCATTATGTTGATTGGTATCATTATCCATGAATTTAGACCCAGGGTAACTTTTTAAAATCTGTAGTATGGATGGAAGGGATAGGTTGAGATTTGGAGAATAGTATCTCATGCCAAAGCTGATTTGTAACATGCAACAACTGAATGATACATCTTTATTTTGTCCTGTATAACACATGTGGCAGTAAAAAATTCAGTTGAAGGTTAGGGGATAATAGCTCTGTGAAGCGGAGACATGATAGCAGTGTTCCAATATTTGAGGGGCTGCCACAGAGAGGAAGGGGTCAAGCTATGAAGGCCAGATAAGGAATAATGAATGGAAACTGAACAAGGAGAGTTTCAACCTGGAAATAAGGAGAAATTTTCTGACAGTGAGAGCAATCAACCAATGGAACAGCTTGCCTTCAGAAATTGTGGAAGCTTTACCACTGGAAGTTTTCAAGAAGAGACTGGACTACCATCTGTCAAAAATGATATAGGGTCTGCCTGGGGGGGGGAGGTTGGACTAGATGACCTACAAGGTCCCTTCCAACTCTGTTAATCTGTATGTATCTGTATCTGTATGTTAGCTCAGGGAAAAGGGTTAATCCATAGTGCAATAGTTGCCATCCCAGTCCAGAGATGTTCACCCACATTTTGTATCAGCTTCATTTCTAGCTTTCCCTCAGAAGCAAACCTATTTACTTATATGCCTGTGGGTTAGAAAAATATCATTCACATGGCAGCACCATTCCTTTTTCTAGGTGGAAAGAGGCTTTTTTAGTACAGAAAGAAAGAAAGATGATTAGTTAATTATTTGTCCAAGAGACAATAGATAATATATTGAAGGGCCACCTTTGCTCCTCTAGTTGCCTAGCAATGGTAAGGCAGAACTGGAGGTAGATGTTTGAGGCATTATGCATTTATTAGGCTTGATAAGATCCAATTAAACTGCTATAGAGATGAGTAAACAGAATGTTTATTTATAATAATTTCCCAAGTCACCAAACAATGCAGTTAATAAAAATATTATTTTCACAATAATTTAAAACTTATTGAGCACAGCATTAGACAACTGTTAAGCTTTATGAAAGGAAAAACATGAGCACCATAATGGAAAAAGGAATATTTCTACAATATGCCCATTTTTAAGATTTAGTTTCAATCTCTGTTCCACTTTCCTGTGTTATCAAGTAATTAAAGTTCTCAACTAGTTTGAAAATGACTCAGATTTAATTTCATTTTCTTAAGCACCTCAATTTTTCAGCCAGGAAAAAAAGACCATTAGGAATTTGCATTATCCATTACAGGCTCCTTCATGATTTGAAATTTGTATGGGAAATGCTAATTGGACGTTCATCATCATAAAGATAATGATTTCTGTACTCTTCACAATCATAATTAAGATGAAGGATGAAAATGATACAGTGAACATTGTATTCTTTATTTGCTCTAAATGGAGTTTGGGAAATAAATTTCATCTCTGTCTATCAGCGTGGGATAACTTGGGAAAATGTAGAATGTGACGACATAAAGGGTTATTCTGCTTAATTTGGAAGTATTATTGTCAATGCTACTTTCTTTCTTTACAGAAGAGACTAAGTCTGCAGGGAATTGGTTTAAAGACAGATCTGTTTACTATTCTTTAGGAATATTTGAAATATTAAAAGGTTCAAACCTTTTATTTAACACTGTGTTTCTCAGCCTCAATAACTTTAATATGTGTAGATGTCAACTCCACAATTTTAAGCTGGGAGTTGAAGTCCGCACATCTTAAAGTTGGGGCTGAGAAATGCTGATTTAACAAATGTGGAAACATATACTCTGATCTAAAGCAACATATCCTTTTTTATAGCAACATAAAAGAAACAAACCATTCATGTGGAGATAACCATAGGAGAGGACCATACTGCCTGAGACTGAAAGTGCGTGATTAAATACTTACCCATGGAGAAAACCAAAATGTTGCTGCAAATTATGTATTTTGTGGAAAGTGAATTTTACAAAGTTTTCTATAGCAATTGATTATTTTAAATGGGAAGCTTATTTTATTTTACTCTCTCCTGATTGGCATCAATGAAGGGTGGTGAATCTAGTGAAGATGACAGTTGTGGTAGTGAAATTGATGCCCTGCCGATTTATATGTGCAAGTGACATTGCTAAACATACATACATCCGCAATTTCCCTCTTGAGTTGCTTTACAATACCCTTTGCTCCCTGTTATGTCACTGCCTCTTCCTTAATATAAATATGGCATTCAGTCACAAAGTTCATATACTTTTCAGAGTTGCAGAGCTGACAACTTCCTACTGCCTTTATGACTTGGACATTTATGTGCATATCAAAGTGGCTATGAAATTTTACGGTGAGACACTCACCACCTATAGATGATTGGGTCAATATTCTGTTCATCTCATTCCATAAGGTGACCAAGATATTGTCATGGCCAGTCAGACTCCGAACAAGCAAACTGACAATAAGCAGCCCCTGCTGTGGTGCTGACTCAACTATTGCTGGAGGAATTTTTGTTAGCCACAGTAGGAAGATGATTGGGAAGTTGGGTTGAGTGATACTTTTACAAAAGACCTAATGTGTCTGAGTATCTGATCTCTATACAATGGCATTACAACAGGTAGAAACTTGTTGCTCCTTCTACTTCTCTTTAGGCAGTAAATATCCCTCCCACCTGCTCTGAGGGTTCTAAGGTGCAAGAATACCTTGTATGCAGGGGAGTGGAGGTCTCTTCTTTAGGCCTAAGTTGGAAAATGCAGCCTACTACTGGTAATGTTTGAGTTGGAGGAAGAGTGCAATTTCCAATGAAACAGACCTACCTGCCTCCCTCCCTTTCCCTGCAGGGTCCTTTCTACAGAGCAACTGTTGATAATAGCTCTGTGAAGATAGAGGGAAGGAGAGTCTGTATGAACAGGCATTTAGGTTGGTTTTCACCATCCTGCCTCCCATTCTTCAGGGAACCATTCCACCAGATGGTAAAGACCTGGAAAGGATTGATAGGAGCTGAGAGGGAAGTTTAGTAAAGGCAAATGTTGCAATCTATTATTTTCTAATAAATAAAATAATATAGTTATTCAATTAGTATTACACTTTCTGGTTTTCTAATTACTGTATTTAAGCAATCTCAGAAGTGGCCCTACTGTTTTATGAGGCCACAAGATTTTTGCAGAAAGGAAAAGTGTTAAAACTAAATAAAACAATGGAATAAAGGTGCTATACCTGGTATGATTTTAGAACTTTTATGTGATAAGAAAGAATCAAAGATTGATGTCCTTTCAAGGATAAGGACTGTTATTTCAAGGGGAACTTTTGTTCAGATTTTTCACTGGTATTTAGATATCCAGAAACGAAACATTGAAAAATTGTCTATAATTGTGACCTAGGACAAGAGTAGTTGAGTTTTACCAATTTCAAAATTAAGTTCTGAAAACTCATAATTTCCTACTAGACGTTATGCATGCTGTCCCCTAAGAGAAGAAGAGCATGGATTATTATTGCAAGACTACTTTGCACAGGAAAGTTTGGATAACTGTGTACTCGAATTACATCCACTTGTGCTTTTCTCAAAATACCATAACACCCATTTAAGTTGCAATACAATCTTATAAATTTTTACTCAAGAGTATTCCCACTGAATTTAAGGGGGCTTATTTTCAAGCAAATGACACCCAGATCTTTGGGAATTATTATTTTAAAAAGGAATTAAGAACCATTAATTTACTGTAGACATTTATAAGTTGTCCTTTATCATATTTACTGTACTGCATATGATTGTACTGCACATAATTTATGGTATAAATGTAGGAAAAAACAACAAAACAAAACAAAAATACATTCATTCAGTTAAAACAGCAGGTTTAAAACCTACCCGTAGTGCCCACATACAATATACTTCCAATATTTTTAAAAAGCTTATAATTTAAAAAAAAACAACCCAAAAATAAAATAACTTCCTTGGGACAGAAATTTCAAAGCCATGACAGGAAAAGAGGCATTCCCTAAGTTCTCAAACAATGAAAGATTTAGAGGCCAAAATCACAATCAGAAGTGAGCTTGGAAACAATATATTGTAGAATATAAAATTCTTGAAACTAACACCAATAAATTCTCAGTGAGGCTTCATAATCAAAACCTTGGCTGTTGCATTTGGAACTGAACTGCATTCTCTGAACTGCTTTGAAAAGACATTGGACAACCATTTGTCTGAAATGTTATAGGGCTTTCTGCCTGAGCAGGGGGTTGGACTAGAAGACCTCCAAGGTCCCTTCTAACTCTATTGTTCTATATTCTGTATCCATCAATACTGCTTTATTGTAAGCTAGGTAGGCTTTTGCAAGGATGTTGTTGCTTGAGAGAGGTCGTAACTGAACCTGATTAATAAGGTTCTATGTCATCAGACTTGAGTTATAATTTATTGCATCCGTGCATAGATCAAAATACTGGTCCCAACTCTGTGATCTAAATATCCCTGCATTAGTCACACTTAAGTGGGGCCATGTCTTTGATCCTGTAGTTGCGGCTGCAGCCTTGAGTTTTTGTTTTTTTTCTCACTTCTCTGCAAATACCCACTCAATAAATAAACTCATACTCAACTCTTTCAGCCTTCAAGTTGATTTAGAGGGCATGGAGAAATAGACCTACATGTGAACTCCTAACAATCTGGAGCCTTTTCTGGAGCTGCATGGGAGATTTTTTTTTAAAAAATGAAGGGGTTCTTAGTGAAGGGGAAAAAGTGTGAAAATGGGAGACCACTTACTTAAAGTAAGCAGAGATGTTCTTGTGAGGCACTTTTGGATTTAATGAACCATTATATCTGAAAACCTATGTGGGTCAGCCTGATGTTCAACTGAAAGTGGTAGTCTAACTACAAATATATCAAGCTTACATTTGTTTCCTGATATTATGATAAGAACTTATTGAACACTTTCAATAGAACAATGGTTTTACCCATGTTTTTACTTTGTGGGCGATGCCTTGTTGGTTTAAATGCAATTGATTTTCAGTTTAAAATGAGGTCAAATGAGAAAGATGATTGCAACATTTTATCCTTTCCCAAATGATTGATACTGCAGGCTGGCTGGCTGGCTGGCTGGGGATTTTTTTTTGTTTTTTTCACAGCCTCAGGATCTACCTTCTTTGGATCATGAAGTATTGGAGATGGATAGTTTATATTAACTATTGCCAGTAGAAATGTCTGCAGTTTATGTACAGTAATAAAAATAGGCTGGGTCATTGAATCATTTTTTCTTTCTAACTGAAAATGTTCAAGTGATGTGGCTAGCCAGAAATTTGATCTTTTTTTACTCAAAACAAATGTGTTTGCCAGCTAAAAGAGAATCACTGTTCTTCTTTTGTGTAAAATGCCATAACAAACCCACTGCGTATCATTATTTAAGATTTTATTTTGATTTTTATCTGCATAACGGTGATTCTAGAGTTATGCATTGGTCAATTCCTATTGATAAACTAATTTTCTGCTATTATGAAGCTGTGTCTATTGATTTTGAAATAACTAACAAATCTAGTACTATTTGTTTGAGATTTAGAAATGTTAAGAGCTGGTTGAGAGGACAACAATGACTCATTTGTCCTGCTAAGTGTCTTCTTAGAGAGGAATCAATAATGTCATGGGAATGAATAATTGCACTATTTCATAAGTCCCCTTTTTCTGTACCATGATTCATAGGCATTGCCTTTTAGGGGTGGGATGACTTCCACAGAGCTAAGCAAACTTCCTCCGTCCTGAATCCAAGCCTGCTTTTGATGTATAATATGCCATTGCATCTGATATTCCTTTTTTTTTTTTTAATAACAGAAATAAAACTGAGCAGACTGAATCAGTGGGTTGCCTGTCAAGATACTGGCCTAGACCTTAAGTTCAGTACATGTTACAGAAAGCTCTTTTTTACTAAGGGAATCACACAACTTGATTAGAAAAATATGAAGCATAGATCTGGTTCAGAAAAGCAGCTGCATATTTTTTTTTAAAAAAATAGGAAGATTAAAGTAACCTGCTAATTTTTATCAATTATCAATTATTTAAGATGGAGGAAGAGAAGAAGGACTGAACAACACTTTATTAGTCTCAGTATGACAGCTTTAGAAACGTCTATCTTTATAAGATCAAGTGGCATAATACTCTTCCCTTACAGTGTGCTTGGCTGTTCTTGAACAAAGGGTAAATTGCTACCCTGATCCTTGTCTCAAGTGTCTCCTTTTCAATGGAATGCTACCTTGAATATTCGATTAATTCATTCTGAGTATAGGTTTTTATAGTCTTAACTTCACAAAAGCTGCCCCATGCTTTTTAAAAGCTGCCCTAACTGAATATTTTGCTAATTTTGAATACATGCAGTATTTTGGTTTGATACTTCCTGTTTTTATTCATGGGATGATCTCAATTTATAGAAAACTCATAGGAAACAAAGGAAAAAAATGTCCTACTTTATGTATTATATCCCAATGTGTTACATACAGCTTTAAGGTCATGAACCTCTGCATTTTGCTTTCCTAGTAATATCGTTAGATATTCTCTCTGTTCCAGATTTTCTGTAATGAACATTTTAAAATGGTCAGGATGAACATTTTTAGGTCAGGATGAATTCTATTAAAAAGCTCAGTGTGAATGGAGCCTGGTTGCCTGGATATTCACTATGAGGAGGTTGAAAACTCGCAAGAACAATGCCCACAATTACATTAGCGTGCGCGTGCGCGCGAGAGAGAAAGAGATCCACATATAGCCTCCTTTTCTTTCATGTGCATGGTCACGGAATGAGAAAGGTTTATTTTATTTTCTATTATTCCTTTCCTGTTTATGTTTTCCAGGTTGAAAAACTCCTAATAACCCCTACATCAACTCTTCAGTACATTAAATTAGAAAGTAACCTGGAATTAAAGAGAAACTTCCTAACAGTGAGGACAATTAACCAGTGGAACAGCTTGCCTTCAGAAGTTGTGGGTGCTTCACCATTGGAGGTTTTTAAGAAGAGACTGGACAGCCACTTATCTTAAATGGTATAGGGTCTCCTACTTGAGCAGAGGATTAGACTAGAAGACCTCCAAGGTCATAGTAGACTGTTATTTCTCTACTATAATATGAACCGTCAATTAGGCTATCACGCTTTAACTCAATCATGCATTATCGATCAGCTTTGTTGAACAAGCACCACAGTCCTGCCATTACTTATGCTATTAATTTTAGCAACTGCTAACTGCCATTGTAAGTATTTCCTCAAAATTGTATTTCTCTGTTTTGAGATACCATGGACAATTACAGTGGCAGCCGCCTTGTAATGTAGTCACTATTTTTCTCTTCTTCAGCAAAGCCTCCCCTACTGCTCTTAAGAAAGGTGTAACCACCCCACCATAAGCATAGAGGCCGTCCTATCTCAAACCTTGTAGACTTCTAAATCAGTTTTCAGGTCACCCACCATGGCTGGCTGGCTATATCTGAGCTACGAAGTCTTTTTATATATAATAAAAGGATCACTCAAATAATATGTTTTATGTTTCTATTCTTTACCATGATAGGATATATATCTACCTCAATAACAGTCTTGAATAGTTGTAAGCATGGAGTCATTTATTTATATTTATTTAGGGTTCTATTGTATAAGAGTTAACATGTTATCACTGGCTTACTTTTCTATTTACCAATAAATAAAACTGTCACATGGATTGCATAAGAAATATTCCTGAGGCAACAGCTGTTGGCTTTAGGGCTAGATTCATGAGGGCTGGATATTCATTAGTCAACAGTGATTAAAAATGTTCTGCAAAGAACCTTTTAAGTCTGTTCAGCTGCAAGCTGCTGATTATGAGAAAGGATGTAAGACATTTTAGTTGAATGGACTAAGATTATATTTTTTTGCCTAATGTGACATGAGGAGAAGGCATTTTATTGTAATACCAAGGACAGAAGATTTTAAACTGCATTTCAGATTGTTCTCATTTGCCCTGAAAGTGTAATGCTGCAACAATGGTAGCATCTATCTGATTTGGTTGATCTTGAAAATTAAGGGAAGATCTGTTTTGTATCTGTATGGGAGACTATGAGGTAATGTCAGGATTATAGACTAGACTGTAAAATTTAAAAAGGAAATATCCTGGAAGAACAGATTGCCAAATCAAGTTCATTTTACTGCTCACAAAATCTATGTGGGTATGTGTATGAAATTACCAGGAGTCAAGTTTGACCTGAAGGATACAGAATTCTGGAGCAGACACTGATTATGTTCAGATGCATAGCAGTTGGACTCCTAAACCTTTTATATTTCTCTCACTAATCCTTAGTTCTTCCTTTATTAACTTGGGCTATTATTTAGCATGCCTAACATGTAAGCTCACATAGCAGTGGCCCACAAGTGCTTCCATCTGCAAAAACTGGATTATCCTTCTTAGATGACAACAAGGCTGTAGTTGTAATGTGCTTAAATGGGCTTGCCTTTAAAAAGTTCAAAAATGTTAATTTAGATAAAATGCATCCACTTGAATACTTGTGGAACTGGACATTTAAACCATATGGTACTATGACATTTGAACACAGGTTTTCAGTGCACTTTTTGTACCAATGTTTTAAAGTTTGTATCAGCCTTTATACAGTGCAGGACTAACTTCCCTGAATGGCTCCCATCACCCACATTCTGAAAACCAGGATTAGAGGCTCAAATTGTTTTCTTGCCTGTAAGATAATTAGGTTGGCAGGCATAAGGATGGGAACTTCACAGCAGAGACTTCCCATGTCGTACACTGTGCCAATTGATGTCCTCTGGTTGCCATCAATACAAACCTTCAAAGAGGCTCTGAAGATTCACCTGTTTACCTTAGGCTATAATTGAGTTTGGAGTCTACTGGGACATTATATATATTATGCAGTCTCGTTCTAACTGTTAAATTATGTTAGCATCATTAATCTTGCCATTATATTATGTGATTAAATGGGTTTCTGTGCCACCTTGAGAGGGTTTACCTAATGAAACATTTAAGGAAGCAAGCCAAGTTTTGAACAGAATGTCTGATTTTGAAATGGTTTCCCCCTAAAGTCAGAATTGAAATACAGAAAGATATCGAATTCAATTTACTTTTCAAGAACGTCACCAATAATTTTGGATCAGCACATAGTATATTAACCCTCATATTATATTTTTAGTATTTGTTATGTGTTTTTATTTACCCTATCATGGTGATGAGACAACTTAGAATCACAGAGCTGGAAGGTGACATTTAGCCATTGATCTCAACCTCCTGATCAATGCAGAAGTCCCAAGCAAAGCATCCCAGATAACTAGCTGCCTAAGCTCCAATGAAGGAGAAACTACCACCTCTCAGCATAATTGGTTTCACTATCAAACTGCTATTACTGTTTCCTCAGCGTTTAATCTCCTTCAGCACCTCATCACAGGATTTTATTTCCAATCCTCTGATCTTCTTCTTTGCTGCTTTCTGAACCTGCTTTCTCTGAACTCCTTTAGCGTAGTGTTCAGAACTTGTTACCTTATTCGAGCTGAGATTTGCTGATTTAAATATTTTGCACATAAAGGCACATTTGAAAGGCCCTTAAAATGGATTAGACTGAGTTAAAAAAAATAAAATGCCATTATTAGTTTTGAACAAGAGGTCACTTTGGTTAAAGATACTCAGGTCCTTGTAGGAGTTTTCTAAATTAAAACAAAGAACCCTTCTCTCTCATATTCAGAGGCAGTGTGTAGGCAAGAATTGGATATTTATTATGACAGTCTTACTCAAATGCCATTCAGTGTAATTTTGATGAAGAAAAACAGACTTAAACATCATAGAATGATTGAGGAGGCATTCCTGTTAACACTAGTGAGTTAATAAAATAGTATTTTCCATTGGCATGTATGTTACGTGCACTCCCAGGTTGAGGTTATGGTCATTCACTGAAATAATTCTCAACCATACACTGAGACATAACAGGTTCTCCAGAATTCATGGGGACCAATGAAGTTAAAACAACAGAAAACTTTAGTAGTTGCAATGTATATTTGCTTTTTCTCACATCTCTGTGCATACTCATCTATACTTAAGTGTGTCCAACCCGACTAGATTGCCAGGTTCTAGCAAGAGGGATGGAAGCTGCCAAGTCTGGATCCAAAGATGACTCAAAGAGTGGGTAAGCTTCAGGATCCCTTTTATCCTCCAAAGTCTTTGCTTTGTTGATTAAAAAACTAGCAGTTACTCTTGCCTTGTTAATGTACAAGTTTATGGGACTTGTGTACATGTGGACATTTCCACATGCTCAGGCTCAACTTCCTTTGTCTGGTTCAGGTGGTATTTTTTTTCTTTGTTTCCTTAACAATTTGTTTCCTTTTTAACTACCTCCCCAAAGGGGTCTTTTAGACAAGATTCCTGACTTTTGTCTGCTCTGCTTATGTGTTTGCTTCATATTTAATGATGGCAGATTCAGCCTAGTCTCACTGACAGTTCTTTCTTTCTATGGTTTTCAGAGGTGTTTATAAAAATAAATTAAGCCTCTGAGGGAACAGAGTGCCATGCTTGCTTACCAGAATTCAGAGAAAAGATAGCAAAATGAATTTCCTGTTCTATGTCCACAGTTTCAATTAGATGAGATTCATTATGAAGAATGAATGAGATTAATACCTTCTAATAAACCTATTTTTTTTGCACTGAGACCCCAGTCATCAAGAGATGACTCTATCATTTATTAAGAACCATCAATTCATCATTGGCAACGGTGTTCAAAGTAGAAGGTAGGTTTCCCTAAGGAACATATGGAAGACTTTCTAGAGCTATAGTATCTCCCCTCTCCATCTGATTCATTTTTAATGGTAGTACTGGCAAAGGCTTTTAATATATCTAAAGAACATATGGCTTGTGAAAATGAATTAATTTTATTGATTTTTATAGTATTTAATAATTCCCTGATAGGAATAGATACATTTCAATTTGGAATCAAATCAGATTGTCTATAAGAATTACTTTACTTGTAGTTACTTTTAAACAATTAGCTAAAAATTAGTATATAATTTATAGTCCATATTGAGAAGTACAACGGGTCGATAAGATGCCAGTTCCTGAGTGCTTGGAAACAATCTAAATTAATTCCGGCCCTTAAATCTGGTAAAAGTGCTCAGGAACTGGCATCCTATAGAGATTTTCCATTTTGAATAGTGCTAAAGACTACAGAGATTTCTGAAACAGAGAAAATATAGTTATAAACTGTATAGCTTCTGGAACTAAATCTGGGAATGTTATTCTACTGTACTTAAATATTGTTTGATTTTTGCTATTGATAGATTATTTGAGGAATGTAATTGTTGTTATGCAACATCTATGTAACCTTGATCACATAAAGCAAGTTTATATTCCTTCCATTTACTTCTAACAATATTTTAATACTTTAATACCTTCAAATAAAATATTAGAACTTGAATTCTTTTCTTTTTTTTCCTTTGTCTCTTTTTACTAAGTCTTTCAAAACTTTAAATTGTCTCCTTTGTAAATAAATATATCCAAATTATCCAAATCATTCTTTTGGTTTGTTATTTGTGCAGGGAACAATAGTTAAAGAAAAGGGGAACAAAGATAAAGAAGTGACTTCTTCTTTACAGAGATTACAAACTCATTATTCCCACTTTCTCTTTAACATTACAAAATTCATTTCATTTTATTAAATTTATATATATACCGCCCCATTCCAAGGACTCGGGGCGGTTTACATCTAAAAGTCTCTTAAAACCATTTTAAAATTAACCCGT
>JANHFL010008658.1:0-10232 GCA_032468155.1 Oxyrhabdium leporinum
CAAATCATACCAAATATTTATTATATGATATATATCTTTCACCAGTTTTTCCTTTTTAATGTATTCATGTAAATCACTGTAATGAATGTAATTTTTATATTGTATAATTGCTAGCATATTTTGTTTTACTTTTTTGCAGTATCTCATCAATTATTTTTTTAAAGCTTTATAGAAAGCATATAATAAAATGAATAGGATGAATTATGGAGTGTTTTGTGTTGAACTGAATGTAATAAAAGTAATGATGGAAGTAAGGTATTCTAGAAATAAGTAAAATGTTTAGAAAAGAAGTTCAACAGCTAGCAGGAAGTATTTTTTGCACGATAAGATGCACTGACCATAAGACACACCTAGGTTTAGAGGAGGAAAACAAGAAAAAAAATATCAGGCGAAGCCTGAGAGGACCACAGATAAGTGTCCTCTCATGTGTGAGCTCCTGCACTGTCCTCTCATGTGTGAGCTCCTGCATTGACTCCTGCACTGCGGAAAAGAGACAGAAGAGGCGGGCAATGACAAAGACAGTAGAGGCGGGGTTCAGCTCTGCAAAAAAAAAACCTGCCGCCACGGCCTAGCTGCTATTCACCAAAGGACCAGTACTGACGCAGATATTTCCACCCACTTTTTGGGGGAAAAAGTGTGTCTTATGGAGCAAAAAATACAGTAATTGAAGGATATATCGTATTTCTTTGTTTAAAGTAAAGATAAAGGTTTCCCTTGTCCCATCGTTTAGGATTGTAAAGGAAGTACTCATCTCCGTTTCTTAGCTGAGGGAGCCAGCATTGTCTGGACATTTCTATGGCTATGTGGACAGCATGATTATATGCCGAGGTGCATGGAAGTTTGTTACCTTCCCACCAAATCAGTATCTATTTATCTACTTGTATTTGCTTGATTTCAAACTGTTAGGTTGGTGGAGCTGGGCAACTAATTAAAGCTCACCCCATCCTGCTGCAACCAGGTCTTGAACACGGGTTGTCAGCTTTCTAGCTGACAAACTCAGTGTCTTTAACTGGTGAGGCACTGTGCCCCCTTTTATTTAAAGTAGATATGTACAAATGTTACGGACATGAGTATACACGTGTTTTTGTGTACAGATTATGTATTTTTATGGATAATACAAATTATTTTCAGTCAACATTAGATTGTATGATACTATGGAATGATCTGAAAATTAATATATCAAAGAACAAGTCATATTAATTGAAGAAAAGAAAAATGAATGATTGCAAGTTGGTCATAAATTGTAAACAACAACAACAACAACACCCTAAACAAGTATAAGAATTTGTATAGTGTGATAAAATGCTTACCATAATGCAAATATGGAGAAATTTTAAGTCATACAAATAGTGATAGAAAGGTAGTAGCTTATGTGATTTCTTGCAAGGGATGAATGTGAAGTCGCATACAAGATCAAGCTTCCATCATTTTTATAATACTCTATAAAGATGGAAGTTTGATATATTATGAAAAACATAAAAGCTGGATATAGTGGGAATATGTTACTAAAGAAATAGATGAAATGGGATCAAGGATGAATGTTCACAAAACAAATGTAGGTTGAATATAAAAGTGAATGACAAAAAACAACTATGTAGTACAATTTCAGAAAAGGATATCTATTGGACTACTACCTATTTAAGGAACTGTTGTCTCTTTTTACTTTTGTTGCTACTTAAGGGCCAGAAGAATTTTGAAGTTTATTTTTAAATCACAAATGTCTGGAGTTGTTTTTTTAAAATTATTATTTATTAAGAAGAAGACAGTTATTGACTAATCACCACAATATGTCAGGAAGAAGCTGTTGCCCAGAATGAAAAATAAGATAGGACAGAGGAAATGAATTTAAAATGAGAAACTGATGTTCTAATTGTAAACTCCATGCTCACCATTCAAATCAGAGTGAGTCTAAACTCATTGAAATCGATAGGTTTGTGTACACATGATTCTATGTTTGCTTTGTAGTCTTTCATCTGGTGTTCCATCTCATTGCTTTTTCCTATAGTAAAGTATATTAGTGTAGGTGTGTGAAAGGAAGAGAAGTAGACCATATATGAATATTACTATATGATTGACGTATATGAAAGGGGAGACATGTGCCTTTAATGATTCCTAAATAATCCATGTTGATGTCACTTCTTTGCTGGCCAAATGCAAATGGATAATATAGATTTTAAATTATCTTACTATAAACAAATAATGAACCACTTCTTTTATTTTGCAAGACTCAAAGCCTTAGTTTTTGTTTTATACCTTACAGTATAAAAATAGCATAAAACTGTTTTTCAGGCTATGTTTCTAAGAGCCATTCTTTCACCAAGCATCTCAGACCTTAAAAAACTTGCACCTATAGTTGAGGGATGTCTTAAGAATCCTTAAAAATATTAAATTTGCCTAGTTTTTTGTAATTTACTACAATTTAATTTTTGATGTTTATTTTTTCTTTGTATCCCATCTTGATTATTTTTACAAGAAAACAACAACAATAAAATAACATTGATTTTCATCTAATATTGGAGTGAAACACTGCGAGAAATGTATTAAGGGATTCACACCCAGTCATCTACCAATGGCACTGATTGGAATACTATTGTGGTTTTTTTTAAGGACTGCCTTCCCCATATTTGACAGCTCTCTTTCAGGAACAGACTTACTAGAGAGTATCTAACCATGCAAACCTATTTAAAGACAAATAGGAATTTGATGTAGGGGATAGATGTTGTAATTGGCCTCTTCTCCCTCTTAAAATATTTATGTACAAAGTTCATGGAGGCAAGAACTCTCATTTTTCTACTCAATAAACAATTTCCCAGAGGAGTAGCTAGTTCAGAGGAGCTGGCCCACATTTCCAACTTTCTTTCCAACTATATTCTGACACAGAATATAGACATGTGTTTTACATGCTGAAGGTAGAAGATAGGGCTAAAATTGTTTAGCTTCCTAACAGGGAAAACTAGGTTTCTAGGTTATTGCAAGGGGGGAAAAAAGTATATACAGTAGTCCCAGAATAGTAATGTATGAAGTCTTGTCTTTCTCTTTTATTCAGTCTGTCTTGATCATATTCCATAAGGCAGCATTGGGTTCTCAGATGGTCATTATAACTTCCTGTATCTGAAGGCTTGGCCAACCGTTCAGGGATGCTGGAGAGTGAAACCCAAAACATATCTGGGAATCCCAGATATTTTTGTTAGGTATAATACCAGAAAGCTACGATAAAGGGACTATATATTTAACATTACATGTACTGACTGCAGCGAGAATTGTATTTGCACAATATTGGAAAAATGAGAACACTCCATCAGATGAAAATATAATTTGGCAAATATTGGATTGTGCAGAGATGGATAGATTGACATTGAAAATAAAAGATAAAGGAGATACAGAGTACTATTTAACATGGAATTTTATCAGTGGTTAGAGATAAGAGGTAGAAATTAGATGAAGAAAGAGCATTGTTACGTATAAATTAAACATGAACATTGTTTATAAGTATGCTAATATAATCAGTAGGATTACAAATAAGCTTATATAATTATAAATATGGTTAGAATCATTTTGTTGTACTACTCTATTGCTATCAGTATATGTTACTATTTCTTTTTTCTTTTCTTTTGTAAAATGGTATGCCTGCACAATACATTGTATTCAAAATGTTTTTATATAAATAAAAAAAAACTTGACTGAAAGGAATCTTTCCTACTGCCTTCGAATTTGCCCTTAATAAGAAATCTATTTTAGGGATCATAGTCTGTGCCAATTTGTTTGGGTAAATATTAATATATAAATGTTTATTTTGAATGCCATCTTATTAAATTTCATAATAAACAAAATTAAATATCTCTAGCATCTGAAGAATAATTTTCTGTGTTATTTAGTTCCCTGTAGCCTGAAATGATTCTCCTTCAGATGCCCCAATTTTTTAAAGGTTAGATGATGACTGGCAGCAGAGCCATTTTAATGATGGTACTTGAGGTAGGATATCTCTACCCAAAACATATGATCATATTCATTTAGGCTCCAGGCAAGTTAATCTTTTGAAGTAAGACTTATATTGCTGTATATGCAAATAGGTTCTGTTTCTGACCTCAGCTGTCTTAAATTGTTTTAATTGATCATATTTTGGAAACAATTGACTGAAATAAAGCAAACACATAAATGGATAGAAAAGTCGTAATTCAGTGTACATCCTTTGAATATTGGAAACTAAATGCTTTACATTTGTAATTAACGAAGACAATATAGCAAAGCTGGGGAAACAAATAGGCTGTATGACCAGGAAATTTATTCAAAGTGAGGCCAAGTATCTCAATTTGGAGCTAATATCATCTTTCTGGTTGTGAAAGAATCACATTTCTTTGTTCATAACCTCATCAGCCACTCATGTATTTTATGTAACACTGTCTTTTTCATGTCCTATTTATCTCATCTCATCTTCTTAATCAAGATATTTTATTTGTGAACTTACCAGAAATCATTTTTCCAGATTCAGTCAAACATTATGGGTACAGCTCAAGTTGCCTGTGAGATTGGAGGTATTTATCTGCTCCAGTAAATTAAAAGGAACAAAAGTCTAAATCATACAAGATTTCAGTTTGGTTTTCTAAACTGAAATTCCTTCCAGGTACAGGATTATATTTTAAAAAATTAGAACACAATATGCAAAATGCCTTTAATCTACAGGTGGATATTTATTATTTTATTTATTTCTGACTTTATTATTTTTATAAATAATTCAAAGTGGCGAATGTAATCAACGCACCTTTCTGCTGCTATTTTAAATGATTATGGTATGATGTCTAATTTTTAATGAAATTGTTTGTTGCAATTATTAATAAAGTATTATTTAGCAGTCTAGAATATTGTCATTTTTACTGCAGATTTCTTTTTGGGATTCTGATACATATTTTTATTCCTCTCTGAAAACAATAATAAAAAAAAATAGTAGTAGGGAGCAATGCAGAAGACAAGAATATTTCAGTTCTAGTTTTTCTAGTTTTCATATTTTGTACCGTATCTGCTTTAATTTGATTTTTTAAAATCCGCACAAACAGTGAACACATTTATTCATATTTTAGCATAATTCCTTTTGAAGTTTCACATTGTATATTTTGTGATCTTGCAAACCTTGGACACACAATTTGACACAATGAAACTGATTCCCTGCTTTAGAAGTTTCAACCCAGTGAAATCCACTACCCATCTGAGTCATGACTGTTCTTCTGGACCAAGGAAATAATATTTCTGTAAATAATTTTCATTAGCTTTAATTTTTTTTCTTCATGAAAGAAAAGAATGTAACTGCCCTTCAAGAATTCTCGGAAGAAAGATTGCTCTTTGACCTAAAGAAAAACAATGCTATCCAAGAATGTGAAAATGAACATTTGAGAAATCAGAATTTCTGGTTGATATTTGCTAATGGGAGAGGTTGGTAATGATAGGTTTAATTGGGCTTCAGCTTTTGACTGGCACTTTAAAATAAAATTTAAAAAAAGGTTCCACTAATAACATTGATAAAAAAATTAAGAGCAAATATAATTTTAAAGAAATATTGAAAAGTTTTGCTGCTATCCCTTTGCTTATGTCCATTCATAAGGAGACCCTGTAAAAGATGAAGATGACAGCTAAGGAAGCTAAGATGGTGTTCAAGGGAGCTGAAAAATATATTTATTTGATTGCATGGTTTCTTAGCAGCTGAAAATTTGGGACAGGTAACTGGATGAGACGGAGAATATAAGTTTGCTAAGCTTTTTTTTTAGAAGTGTTTTTCTTCTTCGAAGTATTATTTGTGGATATTACAAATTGCAATTTCAATTTTTGCCTGGTGAGATAGGAAATACTATAGCAGTGTATTTCAAATATGGCAACTTTAATATGCATGGATTTCAACACCAGAATTCCTAAGCCCACAATTTCCCTGTCAACAGTGCCCTTGAGTAATTTCCGATCTCATTTTGAGCTACATGATGATGCCTGCACTTGGTATGTTTCTTTCATTTTTCTGAAATAACAGGACCTATTCTGTCAGTATATATTCAAATACATTTGGAAATACTCCCCTTGATAATGAAAATGAGCATATTCTGTTTCAGCAAGCATATTGCACTAAGCTATTGTTTTAACCATAGTTTATGGAATAAACCACTGTCCCCTGAACACTGGAGCAACGCTTAGTGATTGTGTGCAGTCATTTTAATTTGTGCATTGCAGAGGGATAGAATGCACAACTTACTCTACACTTGTGCTGTTTCAGATGTGATTATTTATAGTCATCTATAGACACAAAATCACTTCTGGCTTTGAATTACTCAACCTTGTGTGAAAATTATCCATATTGTTGACATTTGGTTTGGCACTCTAAATCTATATTACAAATCAAAAGTGGTTCATTTTCTTTTCCAAAGGACTTCTGAAAAATTGTCTCATTGATAAATATTCCTGAATTTGATCATGAAATGACAAATGATTTTTTTTTAAAGGAAAAATAGGAATGGTAATAACAAATATGAGAAATAATGGATCAAAATAATCATGGCAATAGAACAAGGGACATAGGTATTTGTCCAAGAGGTGAGGTCTTCTCTCTTCTGAAGTTTGGAAACTGTAACATAGGTGATACTGAGAAAATTTTTGGGATGCCTAGGAGAAATCAGAGTCTTAGTAAAGGTCAGGGATCTCCACAAAGGGATCAACAAAGGCAAGGTGTCAGCTGTGATTGCCCAATTGAAGTCCTTTCTATTTTTTATGTATATATGATGCATGGAAAATGGTTGTATCTTGATTTTTTTAATCCCCACCCCTAATACTCCTATCCCAAACTAATCCCCTGTTTTCTCAGAGACACCATCATTGGGTGGGAACTAAATGCCCCACAGTGGCTAAAGAAATGGGAACATTTTTTTAAAAAAACATAGTTCCTTGAGAAAACCTTAGCAGGACTTCGTGTTGTACTATCCATGACCTGAAAAAAAAATATATAATAGAAAACTGAAATCATCATCATAATAAATAAATTAAATTGCTCCAGGACTTTAGAATTTGAACAAACAAAAACATGCCACGTGTCACCCGAGAGTGAACCATTGTCAATAGGAAAGATTTTTAAAAATCTGGCTAATAATGTTGCAGTACCTGGGGAAAGCAAATTCGAAGAGAAAGAACTGGAGAAGACAACAAAATACAAAGACCTGTAAATAGAACTAGAACAACTATGGCAAAAAAAGCATAAATAGTTCCAATAGCAATAGATGCCTTGGGGGGCAATTCTAAAACAACTGGAGCACTATCTGAACATCATCAGCATTGACAAAATCACCATCAGTAAATTGCAAAAGGTAGCTTTACTTGGAACAGCTTACATTCTGTGATGATATCTTTAGCACTATCAAATATCAACATTTCCCTATCTGAAGTCATTGGGAAGGACTTGATGTATGGATAAAAATGCCAAATCCAGTCTAAACATGTGGCTGGCTGTGCAATGAACCAATAATAACCTGATTATCTCCAGTGTAGAGTAATGCCTCTATTCTACTTAGTGTAGCCTATTAACAAGAATATTTCTCACAAACTAAGCTGCCTCACCATTTTCTACAATAATATAGCAAAAGCAGCAAGCCATGAAGCAGCTTACTGTATTATGATGGCAACAGAGCCCTTCCATTCTATTTCACAGATGAAAATGGGCACACCCTTGTGCGCTTGTAATAAACATGTCCTTACACCAAAGGTTTCTTTTGCTTGAACAACTCCATCTCTTTCTCACATGCTGGTAAAGGCTTTTCTTTGCTCCAGTTATTGATTTATTTTACAAGCAATGTATCCTGTGCTGATTTAAAAGCAAAGAGATTTGTTCGGTTAAAAATGTATACTAGAAAAATGTAATTGGGCCTTATAATGTGTTACTAACTGTTCAAAATCAGCTTCAGCAATAGCTGGAAAACAAGTGACTCTTATCCTCTTCTATTTATAAGAGATAAGTGGAATTGCAATTAACTTTTTTTAAAAATATTGGGGAGGAATATTGGAATTGAACTGTTTTCTGTATTTACATCCCATTATGCTTGATCTCTAAATTACCATAAAATGCATCTCCAGCTATGGTTCCAGTGTAAGGATACTATAATATAATATAATAACATTTTGGTGTTTTTAACGTTCTGTTAAAATGCTCTTTCTTTTTTTCTTTCTCTTTCTCCCTCTCTTATTTCTCTTTCTCTCTTTCTCTCATTTGCTTTCTTTTTCTCCTTCTGTCTTTCTCTCTCTCTTTCTCTCTTCCTCTTTTACCGTCCCATTCTATAGTATGGTTAATTGTAAGGGATACCATTAATTACTTTCTAAAACTTCAGAACGTTAAAAACTTTACAGAATTTCTGATCTTACGTTATTCTTCTGCATCCTGAAAATGAACCTCATTGAGGATTAATATAGATTAAAAGATGGTGTGAGATGTAACTGCCCTCTCAAAGATTATAATGGCTGCATGCTGAATTGTGATAAGCTCATTTTCCTGATTTATAATTTCTGCCATGGTAAAAAGATGGAAAGGCAGAAAAACAGCCTTCTATTCATGTAGAAATTGTAATAATGTTTTGCTGATCTGAAAAGAGAGCTGACTTTTTGTGATTTGATGAAAGGCAAAAGAAGAATTAGCAACATGCAGAATGATAGGACATGTTCACATTAAATACCTAATATAGGAGCATACTTATAATCATAGTATATGTTGTGACAAGGGTATACAGTATACAGGACTGGTGTTAATATGGCTATATTTATATACATGTACACTATAGACAAAATATACATTTTCCCTCATTTCCAGAGATTATTTTATTTTATTTTTTTAATATACTAAGACCAGGGATATCTCCAGAGTATGCCAAAAAACATGACAGCCATAACAATGGCTACTGTGTTTTTACACACACACACACACACACACACACACACACACACACACACACACACACACACACTCTTGTTCAATGCATGTAAAATGCATGTAGATCTGCTTGGTTTTTACATGCATTGAATTTGTGATGTTTATAAAAATAGGCAGCTCTTTGACTGTAGCATAATGGCTACCATTTTAACTTTTCTGACACATCCTAAGACCTCCCTGATGAAGACCAAGAAAATGCTGGTTACTTTTCAGGTGGATAGGCCTAATATTTTCTTCTATATATGGCCTATTCAGGAAAGCATTATGGGAAGAAAAGGTCATCAGAGCAAAGACAACTGTATAAGAGAAGTGAATGAAGGCTTGAAGGAGAATAGTGACCCACGAGAAGTCAGAACAAGGAACTGAGAGTTAAAGCCTAGTAGTAAGACGTGGGGTGTGTTGTGAGGAGATAAAAAAATGGTTCCTCTAAATTTTTCAATACCATCCTCCACTCAATAAGTTCCCAGCAAGAGAAAACAAGATGGTACCCAATAGGCAGTTGGAACTATGAAAGATTTATCACACTAGAAGTTAGCAGTTCCCACTGAAAAGTTTTTACTCCACTTTACCTCTAAAGCCTACAAATTAACAATAATATATTTTATCTCTTTTTATTACTCTAATTAATTTCCTTTTCATACTGTTCTGCCAATCACTGGGTGTGTTTAAATACAAAGCACATGCAGATGCGAGACACATTGTTATGTGAATATTCATGAACTGTGGATATTCCACCTATCAAATTTGGTTTTCAAATTGACTTTGTGAATCAGAGTGTTCTTTTAGAGTTGTTCACCAGATAAATTGGAAGCAAAGAGGTTTCTTCCTTTAATTTTTTTCAAAATTCAAGAAAGGAGAACAATTAATCACTATACCATTTTAACGCCAAACAGTTTTGTCAAAAAAATCTTGTCTGGGTAATAATTTACTTTCCATTTGTTGCATTGAAGTCCTTTTAAAATCTCTTTTATCAATGCTTTTTACAAGAGAAAAAAAAAGTTCTGTTCTGAAACCCCCCCTGCTGAATTACTGGCCTTGAGATGAACCACTACAATGTCTCCATAAAGGAAAATGGGTGTGTCTTTCATATTTTTTCCTCCTTGTCTGTCTTTCTTTCTTCTAGTGTATACCAATTAAAGGCCTGGGATTTGTGCTTGGAGCCTACTCATGCATTTGTAAGACTGGATTCTATAATCCCAAAATATTTTCAATGAACATCTTTCACAGTAAGTGCCTTTGCTTGAGTCTGCAAGAGAGAACACATTAATAATGTAAGATTCCCTTTTATCCT
>JANHFL010008659.1:7104-31546 GCA_032468155.1 Oxyrhabdium leporinum
AGAAGAAGAAGAAGAAGAAGAAGAAGAAGAAGAAGAAGAAGAAGAAGAAGAAGAAGAAGAAGAAGAAGAAGAAAAAATAGTAGTAGTAGTAGTGGTGGTGGTGGTGGTAGTAGTTAGGGAGGTAATGCCAATTCAACATTGGTTTCTAAATATATTGCAAAACATATTATTTAATGAGATTTTAAATTTTCTAACATAACATATACAATACTGAAAATGTGATTCCCTCACCTTGGAAACAATTCAGTAAATACATACACACACACAAAGTGTGTGTATGAGAGAGAGAGAGAGAAACCTAACTTTACACATGTTAATTATCCCATTTGTTATTTTCAGAATATATATATATAAATGTGGGCTTGGGAAGAAATATATATTTAACTTCATTTCTATTGTGTAGGATAAGATGTGCTTACATAAATAAGATAAATAATATTTTTAAATATTTATATTGGAGAGGATGTTGCCTTAAGAAAAGGATTCAGCCTAGAAACTAGCAGTAGACAAAAAAAAAACAAGCAGAAAATCTAGCTAGGCATTAAGGACAAATATGTATTTGGGACTTTTAAATAAGGCCAGAGTTGCTATAAAAATAATTATAGATGACATTTTAGTTTCCAGGATACAACCAATGACACCAATGAATTTTAAATGAAAGGAATGAGAATTCTTTAGAAATGAGGGTCAAAGATTCAGCGGCCAGAAAATGGTTCATTGTTGACTGTTTTTAATAATATCCCCCAAAGGTCAAAAATCAATCAATTTTGACACATAGAAAGATCTGAATTGTAGTTTCATAACGAATATTGCACTTTAAGGAATATTAGAGTTTTTGGCCAAGAAAACTGAATTGGATTGAACTGATCAATAACTGAGTTAAAGCCATATGATTAGAATATTTTTTTAATCTACTTGTGAAGTCTTAACCACGGACCTGGAATAGGCAGAAATAGTTTGATGTTATTATGATGTTTGATTTCATAGGATTTTTCCTTTCTTCCTCTTTCCGAGTAAAGTTGCCTGCAATTGACTGTCACAGATTTTGTCAATGCCAATGATGTTCAAATGATACTCCAGAGACCAATTTGGCCATCTCGGCAAGCTCCATCATCTTCACCAACCAGTCTGTTCATAGTGGCAAATCTTTCTACTTTTGAGCATATAATTATCTTGTTGCAATTGTCACACAGACACAGACACACATGACATTTTTCTAGTTGCCTGTCTATCAGTGCAAAAGAAAAGCCTCTGATTTCCATTGTACATTAATCTTTAACATCCTCATCAATCAATATATGTATTTGAATCCAATATTTTCTAACTTCTTACCTGTCTGCCAATCATAATGAAATGTTCCTTTAGTTATACACATTTCAAACATAAATTCGAAAGTTCTTTTTGCATTTTCAACAATCTCTCTGATGACAAATAACAGCAGTACATCATTTTATAAAAACTCTCTTTCAGGTTATATAACATAGTGTAAAATGCAATCCTTTCAACCACACTGGACTTTTCATATAAAAGTTGGTGTTTGAGGGGGATTGGAATGGAGTAGTAGACTCCCTCATCCCAACTTCACTGGACGTCTGAGAAAAATATTTAAATTATTCAGGATAAATTACCAAAAGCTTTTTTTAATGGACAATTTAGAGTTGATTTATTTATGTAGACAAAATAAAGTTTTATTTATGTAGTGATAGAGAGTAATATATACCTATTTTTCAGAAAGACACATATCTTTTTCAAGAATAGATAAGATTTGGATTTCAAGAGAATTAATCTACTAAAATTATTAATGGAGAAATTTTACCAAATACTTTTTTTCAGTTCATAATTCTGTGAATTTGGTTTATAAAAGAAACATTATTACAGAAAGATGAAATTCTTAAGGACTGTAAAAAGAAATGAACAGATTTTTTTCAAAATAATTTAAGTAAAAGTACCATTATCAGAATGGTCTGGAATGCACATAAAGCCTTTGTTAGAGGTGACCTGGTACAACATAATTGCACAATGAGAAGAAGAGGCAAGAGAAAATACAATATATTTTGGATGAGATAAAAAGAAAAGAAGACGAATAAGGAACTCCCCAGAGAATACAACTTGCAACAAATTAAGATTTTACAGCAAGAGTTATCTATGTTATTAATATGAAAAATGGAAGTAAAATTGAATTATGCAAAGCTAAGAAATTTTGAATTTGAATTGAACGAACCAGGGACATGGTTGGCTTATAAATTATGAAAATAAAATAAATGAATATTGAAATTACAACAGGGGTCTATTGTACCAATGCAAAATGTGACAATACAAAAAATATTCTAATCTGTATAAAGGATATGATAGTCCATTGGAGAAAATATATGAATGTCGTAGAAAGAGATATAGATTGACATACATGCCCAACATTCTCCCATGAGATTTCTCAACATTCATGGGTAAGAAAACACAAGATTTGGGGAGTAAGGTCACTGAAATAATGAAATAAGATAACTTGTGAAACTTTTTAATTTTTTAGTATATTTTTTAAGTAGCTCCTTCTACCAGGAAAGGTTGCCGATCCAGGTTATCATGTATCTAGATGCAGACACACGTATTCATATCCTTAGCTCAACAAACTATTTTTTTTTCTCCTGCAAAACTATAGGACAGTAAAATATATATATATATATATAAATACTTATTTTATTTCAGTATATACTCCTGATTCATGTTCAGCTGCTTCTTGCAGATCTGTAATGAAATAGATGGAAAAGGGAAACATAGGCAAGCTCTGGTTTTTAAAAGAAACATCTTAAAACCAGTTGAGTACTCTCAGAGCAGCAGTTTTATGCAAAAGTTTAATTTGCAAATCTCATTTTATTGTCAGCCGTATTAAACACAGCAACGATTCATTAACATCTCAGCAACTACAGCTAATAGAAAACAAGTCTTTTTTTGTGTGTGTGTGTGTGTGTGTGTGTGTGTGACTGCATTCATAGAGGAAAAAAGCACTCTTGTTCTGGTGCTCTTTCTTCTACAGAGCTTTGCCATCTGTCTAGCACCTGCTCCCTGAGACTGCCTGTTTCTTTCAACTGACCTTAACAGACTCTCTGCGCTTGTTGTCAGGGACACTTTATTGGCTAATTTGCAACCATCCATCCTCTACTGCTGACATCTTACCTAAGTGCAGGTCTCATTCTCTGACACTTGGTATGCATACTGCAGCAGCTGGGCCTGCATTGAGATGACACGTTGTTGCGATGGCGTGCTGGCGATATGGGACGCACAACCTCTCTGGGAGAACAGCCTGTCTTGTAATTTGCTTTATTTTAGCTCAGGCATATTTCCCTCATTAATGTACAAATCCAGGATAGTGCATTGTTTCCCCTCTGTTTCTAGCCACTCTTTGCTTTCTTATATCATAGCCATGCCTCAATCCTGGAATCAGGCTGTGCAGTACTTTTCTTTCATTGAGAGAGATATACTGCATCATCTTTACACGTTTGTTTGTCTTCTTTATAATTGTGGCATTATTTATTGCATTTTAGTTTTGTGCGTTACATTTTTGTTGAATAGACAATAAAACAACACCCAGTTGTACTGCAGTTTTAGCTTGCTTTTGTGCATTTCAATGTTAAACAGCAAAAAATGGAATTCACCTTCTAGGTCTCTTTTAAAACCAAATCTAGTACATACAGCATCTACTAACTCCTTTTGAAAATCCATCTTTCTCTGTGCCTTACTGAATGGCTATGTGCATATGTAATTTTCAAACAAGTGCATTTGGCAAAGAATAATGTGCTTACTCCTGATTACATACAGAATTGTTGGAATTGTTTATAATGGTATAATGTGCTCTCAATATGTCCCTGATTAATTTCTGGGATCTTCAGGTGTACAGTACTGGGAGTCTATTATGTCAACAATAATGAACTGGATAACCAAGGACTTCTGTCTATATAAAGGAATTTCCAATGTTTATATGTAAGGAATAGAGGCTCTTATTAAACCCACAGCAATTATGTTGTAAAAGAAAACCTGCTACTAAGAACTTATGGAAGTCTGATATGTAAGACTCAGTTATGAATCTTACGAATTGGCAACAAATGATCTTTGCCCCTAGCCATTGATTCCATTTATGGGTATTGTCAAATCTAGAAGCATCTGTTCCTCTGACTTCTGGACACTCTAACAGGAGGAAACATAACTAGCTGGTCATGTTTCTCTTCTTGCTTTGTTTGCTAGATGTTCCAGCAGGCTCCTCTAATTATTTAGATGAGGGTTTTTTTAGAGACAGCAAGCAGAGAAGAGAAGGCAAATAGATAAGACTCACACATTGTCTTCTGTTGACAATGGCATTCACTGTGCAAAGTTCGAATCTGTGGATGTTTTCCTTACTGGCAACCAGCTTTAAGAAAATATAGTGCAAATTATCATAATTTTAGCATAAACTATTAAAGAACATTACATTAAACATTAAAGAACATTCTTAGCTAGATATAACTAGGGGAGAAAAAAAAAGAAATAATGGAGTTGCCATTACAGCACTTGAATATCAACAAGAGTTTGGAGTAATTTGACTGACCAACTTTGCTGGGTATTGCTCCTAGCAGGCCTACCTGGATAACTTTCTTGAAAGTAAATGGAAGAAGATAGTACCCCCCTCTTCCTCCTTGCCTGATAAAGTAGCTTTTCTTCTCTCTGATCCAGCCCTGCTTCCTTCCTAAGTTTTACCAGCTCTACCATCACCCATGAAAGAAACACAACATATTTATGAAAATACATATAGTGAATTCCTTGGACCGTCTGATTTCAGCTAATTATTTGAGGGGAAAATATTCACCTTCCTATGTGGTAAACTTGGTATGTAAATAGGTTGATCTGAATAGCTGCAAAACAGCAGCGGATCTGATTAATGTTTGTCTTACAATTTATATGGAAATTAATGGGAATTTTGCCAGTATACACCAGGCAGAACTCTTTCAGATATATCTGTAGAAAAAAGCTGTGGATGAAATCTGGACCTGTCAAATTTCTGCCTGCGCAACGTTTGTAGGAGGTGGTATTTGGGAAAATCACTATGTTCTCTTTTAATTCATCAGGCATAAATTCATCAGGTGATGGTGGTTTCTATCAAGTGAGTGGAGAAGCTCCCTGGACATAGACTAAGGACAGAACTACTGCAAAATTTGGATGCACAGACTGATGTCTTGATAGCCTACCCAGCTAAGCAAAACATTTATAGCTTCTGAAGTTTAGCTTGCAAGCACTTGATCTTGTTTGTAATGATTCTGAAGCACCAGAGTAAACGGGAATGATCTTACTGCCACCATTTTTAAATTATTGAACACAAAATCTGTTCAAAACCAAAAATACGATTGAAGTAGACAGTCCCCAAAGAAGAGGTCCAGATCATACAACATGCAGTTTTAAAAGACCTGGGTGAAAAGAAAGGTTTTCAGCTGGGTGTTTTTTTCTTCTTGTTGTCTTCCTAACAGTATAGATAGCTGCATTGGATCGCTGTGACCAATTCTAACCACTCTGAAGTCCAATTTGTAAGAGGAATCAAATATCCTAATTGCATCTATAAGGCAGTCAATTACTTTTGCCATATTAGCACCCAGAAAGGTGCGTAAGATGTTACCTCAAACAAAAAGCACCCAAAGATGCATTTCTGCTCAGATCTGCTGCATTTCTCCCCTTCATTTCCCTTCTTGGTCCATATTTAAGATGTGGAAGACATACTGATGATATTATCTAGTTTGGTAATGAAACATCCGCAAGAAAGATCCAAGATTGTTGATTTGATAAGGCTATTTTTATTTTCATGAGAATACCTACTCCCCTTGAACAATTGGCATTTAGTGAGAAAAAGCCAAGCAGAAATATTAAAAGATTTACTAGACCTTTTGTCCTTTAACTCAGAGAGAGGTAATAACTGTTACCCCTGAACTATTCCAATCTGTGCTCCTCTAAATGTGTGTTTTTACTTAGTGGTAGTGTTGTTGTCAATTGATAAATGCGCAATGCTTACACTATATCAATAACCAAGCACTTTTTCCCCTTTGGGAAAAAAAGATATGGTATGAAATACATAATTAAACACTTTCTTCAAAGGGAAGCAAAAGGAAACTAGCACTGGAAGAGTTTTGTCTATGGCAATATCTTTATGTTGTGCTTCTAAACTGGATATGGTGTTCACGTTTTAAAGCACAGTGTGCTAATCCTTCAAAAAAGATTTCATTAACTTGGATACTGTAAATTAATTACCTCATGCAGCTCAAGACATTGCAACAGAGTGGTCTTTCAGTACATACGACAGCGTCTTGCTGAGCAACCGCCAGTGAGAAATATATTGTCAGTTATGCCTGCACTTCACTTTGTATATTAACATTTTCAGCTTTTGTTGTTTTCATACCCAAAATGGCTGTTAAACAGACTCTTTAAGAATTGACAAGTGTACCACACAGAATCAGCATTTATAGATTTCTAATTGATTTTGCTCATTCTAAGTAAAGTGGTTAATTTTTATTAGCTTACTTACTGCTTCTTGCAAGTTTCCTATTTTTTTTGTCCCTGCATTTTTATCATACGGAGTCTCCCCGACCAGCATAATGCAAACCAGTTTTCAAGAACGGCTAGATAATGAGACTGAATTTTTCAATGGATTATAAGTAAATAAAGTTTTCTCTTCCTCAAGAGAACTAAAAGAGATACATTGGTTTCATTTGAAACCCCATGCTCTGTGAAGATGAAGAGTGAGCTAATTATGCCATAACAATGGTGTTAGAAGAATAAGGTATTGTGATCAGCACTGTTCTGGAGAAGCTTTTGGAGAAAATCGGACAGAGGGAGGGTATGCATGTAGTGTTGAGACACAAACTTCATTCCTTTTCTATGTGTGTTCTGATGTTGCTGCATGGCCAAAAGGTGGGGCCTCCTGCAGCTGCCATTACAGAATCAACGTGCACTAGAAGTTTAGAGTTGGAAAAGAAGTTAAACCTAAGCATTAGCTGTATTTGCCAATTTGCAAAACCCATATTGAGAATTTGAAATCCACAGCTAAAAACAATTAAGTAACAGCATAGGATCAGAAAACAGACAACTAACGGTTGTGCTTTGCAATGCATTACTGCTAAATACTGTACGATGCAAAATTGCATTGAAATTACAACCTCAATACAGAGTCCTGGAAGAGACATAAATCTTTCAATGAAATCCAGAACGGTCAGTCTACAAATTGATGCTATGGATTTAGTAGCACATCACTGTGACTAAAATATCTTAATTCTAACAATTGTGATTTTGCTATGCTTCCTTGGAAGGTATGTAGGCCCTCGGGCTAATGGCAAGATGAACGAGAACTTTTGGAAATATGAAATTGCTTGAAATAATTCTAGATGAATTTCTTAATAATAATAGAAAAAAAAAGTTTTGCCATTGCTTTATCTCAGGGTGTCTCTTTTGAATTCCCAGTCTATTCTATAGCCCTGAGATTGAATAAATATATAAGACTAGGTTAGAATTAAATATTGAGAAAGAAACTCTATTCAGTTTAATGAGCTTCCTGACTGGATAATGCATTTAAGACTGCAGCCTAAATTCTGTCGGGACAACTAAGTCATAGATCATGTGAAGTTTTCTTGAGTGTAATGAAAATTAGATTCAACAAACTTATTCAATAGTAATTTATATCATTCACTCATGGTATAGCAAGTTAAAATTCATTCAGGTTTTCTGAGCTGGTTCTTAGGCAAATAAAGGTTACTTGGTTAAGCTCATCTTTAAATATTATCCAAATTATGAAATCTAATTGATGGGATCATGTCACTATAATTGAATTAATGGCTTTTATTTAATTTATCTTTATGCCAATCATTCCAGATTAAAGATCAGAGCCAACCTGAATTTAAACAAAACAACTGACACAAAGGGTGCAATTGTATAAATCATTGCAAACTGCTTGTAAGCTGAGGTGTTAAACAACTTGATGGGATAATAATAGGATTTTGCATGACTGCAGTAGGTCAGCAGGAAAAAAAGACTTTTGAGAATCATTTTGGAAACATGAATATTCCTAGAATATGCTTTAAGAATGGGGAGAAAAGCATGTAAGAGATTGTTAGATGGCAATGGCATTTTAACACAGATTTACAAGTGCCTGACATTTCCATATGCATTTTCCAAATTAATTGAGTTCATAATGTCGGTTGATAGCCTAGAATTTAGTGTTTAAAATGCTGTAAGTACAGACATTGAAGCACAGAAATTATGAAGCACATCATCAGAAAATTAATGGTGCTGTTTTACACGATGTCTGGTTTTTCTGTCACTAAACTCTCTGTCCCTGTCCCTCAGAGTTAAGATACCCATAACTCATCAAACCAAAGTCAAATGATATGGCACATTAAATAAGTGCTTATGTTTAAGAGAGAATATTTTAGGAATTGAATCCTTGCTGTGAATGCCTGGAATAATCCCACATTTAGTATCTGTTCCTTTTTAAGGTATCTTAGTTACTTTGGACAGTTTGCACTGAGAAGCAGAGGGAAGACCTCATAAGGGAAAGATGAATCGTGTTTCATTTCATTGCTGTAATAAGGTATACTTTCTGATTCTTACACTTCTCTGTATAAATAAATATCCAGTAATACAAAAGGCCTCAAAATTGTGTGTGTGTTTGTGTGTGTGTGTGTCTTCAGGTCTGTCTTGATTGCTGGTAACTGATTTGCCATTGTCTTTGCAGAAAGTCAGCATCCACGCACCTTCCTAGATGGTGAAATATTGAAATATGAAATATTTTGGGGAATATTAAAAAGGCAGGATAGAATATTTCCCCTAAAGGAGAAATGGGAAAAAAATATTAAGGGAGGCAGAAACCATCCCCAGTTATCCTGCCCCAAGCAGAAATTGACGAGGCCAGCTTTTAGAAATGCAGATTTGGTAATCCATTCATAAAGACTGGGTCAGGCAGAAACACCACTGAGTAAAATGTAATAAATATTTTGCTGTATTTATATGATACAAGGTGCATTGAAGGATTAACATGCACAGGTTAGTATGGGGCCCCTATGCTCGTGGGACCCACGGGCAAGTGCCCATCAGGCTCTGTTGTAATGTACTCTACCCAAAAATGAAGATAGGAAAAACTACTCTCAAATATACAAATAGGCTAGAAGTAATAATAAAATTTAAAAATATTACATAGACATGGAAGAGGGTGCGATTATATCATCCAAGAAACTTAGTTTGTATTCCTAGTTGCATTCCCTATCCCTTAGCTTTTTGTATGATCGGCTAAATTAAAAGAAAAAAGAAAAAAAAGGAGGGGAGCTGGATTAATCAATTGAAGTTCAGTACATTTGATGATATAAATACATACATATTATATGGACAAATGAAACTGTTGTTTTGATTAAAGGAATTATATCAGAATGTGAATTACAATACATGTTAGGGTAAATGGACATAAAATGCAGGTGCATTATTGTATGCATAGCAGTGGAAGTTATTTTCAACTTCTCACAATTCTAAGTCATTTAAAAATAAAAAATAAAACAATGTGAATGTCGACCCTTTCTAAATTGTGAACTAATTTTTGATCTTAAGGGTTTTTGTATCTTGAAATTTTGATAAGCAATACCTTTTGAAAGTGACAAATGATTTATTTTTTGGGGGATCAGGATATTGAGAACTCCGTGTAACACCTGAGATAATCTTTTAAGGCATATTGTTGAAAACAATGAGAAAGAAACACCTATTGGCTTTAATGAATAATGTTTATATGAACATGTAAAAAATCTGTAACCTGTTTTATCTTATTGGTTGCAATACATTGTAATAAATATTTCTCCTCTGTAAGTAGTTTAGGACAACAAAATCCATTAAACTATTTTATAATGAACTAAATATTGAGGATGTTTTATTTTTATTCCACCTAACAGAAAATGGTTACCTATAAAACTATCTTTTTTATATTCAGATCCTTATATTGTTGTATTTTGACATTGTAATAATGAGGTGGGATCTGAAACAAATGTATTTTCTCTGTGTGCCTGGATGTTGAATATTTGCTGCACATGTAACCTGTATGCTGTTATGAAAGAGTTCCATATTTTTGGCTTCTTGAACACATATCATAAATTTGTTTGCTCCAAATACCCTTGCTCAAGATTTCCTCTGAGACTACATCATTTTCTGGATGAAGCAATCTAACTGCACACATAAGTACTGAAATATATTCTAGAAATATATTCTAGAAATAGGGATAACTGTATCAGATTAATTAACTAAGTAACTAACATGAAGTGCTGTTATTCATCCATTAATAATTTTCACAAAGATCATCAAAAATTAAATTATGTATATATTTAAGACACAAGTCGCTACTTTGGTCACCATCTTGAACTAGTTTGAACCTAGGCTATAAATTTCAAATATGAAATGGGTGGCTGTATACATTTGATAAATAAATAAATAAATGAAATGGGATATTTTCATAATAGTCATAGCAGTTTTTGTAAGCTCTTTATGGGTTGGTGATTTGGGGTTTGTTTGGGGTTTTGTTTTGTTTTTTGTATAAGTTCTGCAATTTTGTGAGGGCATAAATGGTTTAGTTTTCCATAATTAATCAGAACCTGTCTATGGTCCTTTTATCATTAACTACACCATCAAGTAAACTAAGAAAGGCACACAGAAGATTCCATACTTAATAGTACTACGATGGGGATCACCAGTTGCTGAATTGCTAAGAAAATTGCATGGAGAATTGCCCAGTCAACAAGAATTCAATATAATTCTAGCAAGACTTATCTTCATCTGCCTTTTGTCTTCATCTTCTGCTCTGAGACTTTTGGCTAAAAATGAAAAGTATCATGGGTCCAGCCACCCAAAATTTGTTTGCTTGCTTATGTTTAGCTGGAGCAATCTATGCATTTTATTTTAAAACAAGCTTTAATACTGAATCAGATTTTCAATCTCTCTTTTACTGACACCTATCTGTTGCCATATCCTAGCACCTTTATTCTTTTATAGTCTAGTTCCTATTCCTGCTCATCTCTGATCTTATATTACTTAACTCTTGCAGTATATGATGAGTTTGACTACAGCAAGTAATTTTAGGTTAAATATTGGTGGAAACAGCTGTTAAAGTTAGAATGAAAGCGAGGGGAAAAGCTGTCAAGAGATGCTATGAAATCCAGTTCATGGAGGATATAATTAAGATCATGCTGGACACCATCTATAGGAGATTGTTTAGTGATAATAAAATCTAACTTGCCAAGAGAACAACTAGATGAGCCACTAGAGAGATGCTTCATGCCCAATACTTATATGTGTGAACATTAAAAAAAAACAAACCTCATATTATTCCATCAGTAGAAAAGGAAAGTATTTATAACATTCACTTGCTCTTAGGAACCAAAGCATTGACCACTGGATTTAGTCTTGTACATAAAGTTTATTTTTCTCTACAGCAACAATGGCAGAACTGGAAAAAAATAGTTCTGTTTTATTAAGAAAATGTGTTGCATTCCTTCTCTGAGATGCAAGGTTTATTTATTTAAAACATTCATATAGTTTACAGTTGTCGAGTGTTTTAATCATATACTCCCTGGATTTTCACAAAGCAAAAAATATTAATTCATTTTCATATTCACAGAAATTTTTGAGGGGATAACAAATTTTACCCACTGTCTCACCACCTTTCTTTTGTTCTTTTAGTGGACAGTCTAACTAAAACAAATATACTTACAACAACACGGTTGTCAAATATACCTTTGACAAAGTATTTCTTCCTTTTAATCTAATTTAATTAAAGAGATGAGGAAGAGCATTGTCGAATCTACTTTAGCCCATTCCCCATTGTGTGGAAAACAATCTATCCATCAAGCCTGTCCTGCAATTGATTATTCTTTTAGGGCCTTATCATTATTTAAATCCAGTGTTTTCTTCTTCTGTTTTAAACACCACTGAAACTGGCAAAAGAACAAGACTGATTTTGTGGTTTTAGTCTAGTTTGCTACAAGATCAGGCAGTCACACTTTTCTGCTGATCCTTTGGCTGATGAAAAAGCTTTAGGTCTCCTTGGAGACCACTCATGTTCACTCCTGCACTTCACCCATCATTATTGGTCCCCAGCTGAGAGTCCTCCTTGAGCCATTTTCTAATCAGCAGGTTCTATCTAAACTACCTGGTAGCAAATCTCAATTACTGTACTGAATAAGATGAGATGGAGGGAAAGAATCTTGCTGTTTATCACTGATTCACCAGCACTTCTTCCTGATCACACAGGATTTGAAGTTGGGCCCTTTAATTTCTCTGTAGTGGGATAGACACAAACCTAATTAGGTTTTTTCCCTGCCTGCCAGCAGGACTTGAAAACAAAGGTTCTTCCCATGAAATATTGCATGTTTTTAGGGTCTATTCATAAGCATCTTCCAAATGCACCTAGGCTCTATATGTAATGTTTTTACTCCTTTTTCTTATGGTAGTATTAATGTCCTAAAAACAGCATAGTCACTCTCCCTCTAATCTACCCAATTCACTTTTATCATCTATCTTTGTAAAACTAGCAAGATCAACTGGTTCTCTATAGCTATCATGTCAACTCTATATGAGTATGAAAAACTGCATCTATGAAATGAGAATCAAACAAGTGGTATGCATTAAGTAATAAATATTGTGGAAAAAAGTATGGAAAATCATGAGTGCAAAAGCTAATTGAATGATTGCAAATGGATATGACCCTTTATAAAGCTGGTGGAGTTGTTCTTAAATAACAATGCCCTGAAACTTGTTTATTAATTTCCCAAGTGCTTTCTTTTCCTGAGAATTTTTTTTCTCTTTTTCTCTCCTAGGTGCTTTAGAATTTGTTCTCAATTTTGTTTGAGGATGTTTTTAAGCTCACTTTATTGTTGTGGTCTGGCAGAGGGTGATAATGCTGTTTTGTTCTATTACAAAGACCTCCAGGAATCTGTAGCCTATTCAACCATTCATATTTCTTGCTCTGAATAAACGTTCACAGGAAATATTATATCATGATGTCTTTCTTTGGAGTGAATACTAGTACAAATGAAAATAATTAAATTGCACAATCAGCCACTTCATAGCTAAAGCTAGTGTCCAAGCAGAACATTCTTTGTTTTCTTAATAATTGCCTTGAGATTTTAAGTTAACAGTAACTTAGCCTTTTTGAAGTAATTCCATGATTACTGTTTTTAGTAGTGTTTATCAATGTTGTTTCAAGCACATGGATATGACCCTTTATAAAGCTGGTAGAGTTGTTCTTAAATAACAATGCCCTAAAACTTGTTTATTAATTTGTTAACTTGTTTATTAATTTCCCAAGTTGCAATATTACCTTTCTGTTGTCCTTTTGCAAATGATTGATCTAATTATGAAATGGAGACAAGATTACTCATAATTTCTTGACTTGTTTCAACTCATCTTTTATATCATGACATCTGAGTCTCTTCAGGCAGATTATTGTATAGAATTGACAAAGTATGTATGAAAGCAGTGGATAGCTTCTCCCCTTTATGATTAACCATCAACAGTAAAAGAATCATTGGTCAAGAAATGTGCTGCACGCTAGCATTGGTTAAAGCAGATATTAAGAACTTGGAAAGGATATTCAAATGCCATGATGTGTCTTTATACCCATAAATATCAGAATCATGCAAGTCAAACTATACTTTATGACACTTTAAGGAAGCCAAAGTTGGGTTTTGGTGAAACATAGAAAGACTGTTGACCCTTTTGAACTTTGGTATTAGCATAGATTACTAGAATACAGTGGGTATCCAAGAAAACAAGCCAATGGATCATTGAAGAAATCAAACCCAGAATTCTCACATGAGGCACAAATGATTAGGCTCAAATTATCCTGTTTCAGACACATTAAACCTTAGTTTAAAGGTGTCTTAACCGAGACTTAGTTTTCTGGAGAAAGAGAAGAAAAAGAAACCTAACAACAAGGTGTGAATGGATTCAGTTACGGTAGCAGTAGGTGTACCATTGGAGGAGCTGACTGATTAAGTTAGGGACAGATTGTCATGGAGAACATTTATGTAGTCACTAAGAGTTGACCATAACTTAGTGGTACATAATAAATTGCATGCAGGCATTTCATTAAGACCTTTCTTGGCTGCCTAGAAATGATTTTGCATGGAACTATTTTTGAATCAATACTTAAATATGAGGCTCAAAGCTATGGGAAAAAGAAAAGGATCCTAACCATGCTGTTGTGATGATGATGATGATGATGATGATGATGATGATGATGATGATGATGATGACTTAAAATTATTATGGCCAGCCATTCAAAGACTGGAGAGCTTAAGACATCAGACTATACAATTAGAACAGTTAAAAATATAACAAAATGTAATCCCCCAGATTAAAAAGTAAGAATAACCTCAAAAGGGACATGACACAGGCTTCAAAAGCACATTAATCTGTGCTGGAAAGAGTTTTTAGGCTCTTCTGATAACCTTGTTCTTTCATTGAAATTAAGAAAAACCAGCCAATTCCTGTTTCCACTGAGAAAGCCCTGGTGCACTCATTTGAAGACAAGTTTAACTTTGAAGGTGAAACTGAATATTGGTGAGGAAAAAGTAATAAAATGGTCTGCAGGAATTACCTCTTTTCCTCTGACCATTGCAGCACAATCATTTAAAAAAATCACCTTTTCTCTGGCTTTGGATAGAGATTTCACTGGCATTATTGGCAGAAATATTGTATGGAAAAATAGGGTCAGTTTAGTAATGGGCAAGAATAAGACCAAACCATTAATAACAAGGAGGAATGAATAATGACATCAACACTGCAATATTGGTGATATAATCACCCTAATCATTGTAATCATCACCTTATTGATTCTCTTTGGATACCTTGGCACAAATCACATCTCCCCGTTTATCTCTTTTCAAAAAATCACAAATAAGGTGCGAAAACTGTTTATCCAAGAAACTCTCTCGTCTGAATTCCTTATTGTCTAATTTAGAATACACCCTTGCTTTTTCTCTACTTTTTCTGGATTCTATTTTGCTGGGTAAAGATATTGTCTTTTCCTTCCAATTACTAAAGAAGATCATATTTTATTACATGCCCTATTTAAGAAATGTTTGCTGAAATTTGGTTTCCTTTAAAAATCATGAAAGTAAATTTCTTCCACCAATATGAATAATAATTGAAATATTTTGTGGGATTACACTAGACCCAAATTCACAATTTCTATCACCAACCTATTCTACTGCACAAGCAACAGAGGTAAATGGGAGATTCCTTCTTCCTCAATGTTCCCCCATCTACAGTAAATTTTTCCTTTATCTTGTATATGACATATTGGGAAAAACCATTAATGATATTTTGAGGACACATAATTTGTAACCTCATGTGTCCCACCTTTTTTTTTTGCATTTCTATACCATGGTTTTGTATCAGATGTGAACTTCCCAATTTGTCTACCTACCTCAATGTGAAGTCTTTGATGGGATGATTTGATGAGGCATATGGTTAAATAATCCTTGCTAACTAATACAACCATTTCCGTAGAAAGATAACAATAGTTAAATCAGTGCCTTCCAGTGTGCCACTGTGCCTGATAGCCATTCAATAAGTAAAACAAGGAACTGTTTTAATGTCCATACCTATCAAGTTTGATTTTGAGAATGTTGGCTGGCTATTTTTCCACAAACATACTGGAACTGGACATACTTATTGATACAAAGCCACATTCCCTTAGCACATTTGCAAAAGCACAGTGAACATTCACCCACTTCCTCTTTTTGCTCTTGCTTTGTTCCCTTTGCAAGAAGCTTGCTTTTCCAAGTCTTCCTCTTTCCTGAAAGGTGTAACACAAACTTTAAGATGTAAGAAATAAAAACAACGGGGGAAAGATGGGAAAAAGTTCCTCTCAGGAACAATTGGCTCAAGTTCTTCCTTTTTCATAAATTGCACAGCTATACGAAGCAACAAATTTTGTTCACCCCAATGTTATTTCTTATAATAGCAATATCTCACTGACTGTTTTTCTGGACAGAGGGGAGGAAAAGAATTACAGGGAATGAGATGTGTCATTAGAGGGTGAGAAAATTAAAATGAGAAGCACTATGGAAGATATTCTGAAAAAAGGATAGAAAAATGAAAGCAAGGGTCTTATTCTTCAAATGATGTATTAGTGTAAACCCCTCTCAGATGGAGAAAAACATTTGTAAAATAATTGTTATTGCCAAAGAGATGAAGAGTAAGGGCTAACTAGAACGAAAGAAGAAATACCATCAGTAAGGAAATAAAAAAATATGTATTTACTTATAAGTAAATGATCACTAAATTACTCCCACATATAGTTCCTTTTTTCAGTGTTTATTCCTAAGTGCGGCTACCATGCATGTGATTATTACATCAACAAAACTTCTCATGGATCTTTCAGAAGATATGCAGGATTGGGCTGCCATTTGCATCTCCATATTGGAGATGCAAATGTTTAGAAGTTTATCCAAGACTGCAACCAGCCAACTGTTTGTATGCTGAAAAAATGTTAGTTTTAATTTTTGACTCACATGGGATTCATCATCAGCCACAAAGGGAAAACAATTATTTCTTAGCTGAAGAAAGAACAATTATCATCCCAAAACAAACAATTACAAAAAAAGATTGGCTTAATATAAATATTCCTATATATTGTTAATCTGTTCATACCCACGCACCCACCTAGAGACACTTTATTATCAGCCTGAATCTATCCATTGCAGGATAAAGAGCTTTTCATTGAAGGTAATGGACTGCAATCTATCTACCAGTATGGCTTGGTAAATAGATATATTTTTGATTTCCCATACACACACATACACACACCAAGGATTAAGAGCTAAATTTAGGGTTAAGGGTTAACTGCTAGATTATAGAAACTGCTATTTGACTATGATTCAGAGAATATTAACTACTTATAGAACAAATACCAATTATTACTATACAGTGTGTACTAATTTCCGCACAGAATGTATGTGTGGTTGTATGTCTGTGTGTACACATGTGAACCTGCAGACAAAGACATATTTTGAAAGTTTGTCCTCAAACCAGCTTACCAAGATCTTCTGTTTCCACTGACACTTTGAAATTTATTTGCCCCATATTTTTTAAACTGAGCAGAACAAGATCAGAAAGGTGCCCCCAGGGCTAAACTCAGTTTTATTACAGTAAATAGTTAAAATTCGTCTCTTTGGGGCATTTCAAAGGACAGTATCCTCCAGTAATACATGAGATATCAATTGGAAAAATATATTCATAGGAAGTGAAAACACTGCTACGTCAACATTTTTGCACTCATTAAAATGCAGCAAAATGCTGGATGACTAAGTCCCCTTTAGCAGACTTACGTAGATGCATTTGAACAAATTTCTGACTGGACATCCTCCCTCCCGCCCTGACAGATAGGCCTGAGGCATCTGAAGAAGTTTAAGAGGCAGTTATATTGACATAAATTTAATGTGTGTGTGTGTGTGTGTGTACACACAAGTCAGTTTTTATCTCACATAGGATTTTATAGCATATTAAATGTTTATGATATTTATATGGTTATCCATTTCACAAAACTTGACTAAATTGTACCCTCATTTCAAAATCAGTTTCTTAAAGATCAACCTATGTATTTCCAAACATCAGCCGACCTTCTTTCTTCAAAAACAATGGTAGCATAGTCATAATGAATGGCCGTGGTCTTTTTATTTACTAAATCTGTGGTTAATATTGTAGCAACTATCAGGTATTAAACAAAGCTATAATACTTAAAGTTGGAAGGAGCATATGGTTTCAGAAATGTTTTAGGTGAAGGATCCCCTCAAATCTGTTTTGGGAGGCTATATGTAGTCTTACTATGTTCACTTTTATTCACTTTGCTTTAGCTGCTCCTTAAAATCCTTGGCAGTTATAAAGAAACAGAAAATGCAATAGAAATCATGTGTGGAAACCTCTTATAGCTTTTGAATATGTTACTATTCCTTTTCTTCTGCAGTGTTTGGAGAAGCAGAAAAAGAATTCTGGTTAGGTGTAGCCAATGAGCCAAAGTATCTTATGGTTTCTGCAAACAATGGAGGTAAAAGAAGATAGAAAGGCTTCAAAGTCTCATAAAATGCTCTCTTTCTTTGCCAAGACAAATTAAATCACATTGCTTCCACAGCACAAAGCTCTTAAAGGGAAATTTTAATTGTCTTGCACAGGCCTCATATTGAATTGTATAAGCCTAGAATCTCTTTACCTAATTAAATATATGGCCCTGACACACATTTTCCAGGTTTATACTATAAAATGTCCTTCATCAGATGAATACACACAAAAAAGCACAACAGATTTGCCTATGTCAGGCTTGTCAAACTTGATTTCATTGAGGGCTGCATCAGGGTTGTGTTTGACCTTGGGGGGCTGGAGTGGGCATGGCCATGGTAGGCATGGCCAGCTCAACATCACTCATGTCAAGGGCTCCTGTGGTGGCCCGAGCACTCTGCCAGAGAAAACGGGCTCCCGAGCTCCATTTTCGGCTGCGATGGCCACCTGCAAACCTCTGCCAGTGAAAACGGAGCTCATTTTCACTGGCAGAGACATCGTGGCCCAGTCCTTTGCTATTTCCAGGGCTGCTCCACGGGCCAGCTCTAAGCTCCCCGCGGGCCAGATCCAGCCCCCAGGCCTTGAGTTTGACACCCCTGGCCTATGTGCATGAATGAACCCGCATGAATGTTATATTTACTGAACATAATGCTTATTTTATAAAATGCATATGGGAAAAAAGAGAAAGGCACGAGAGAACAAGAAAAACAGATAAGCAATAACAGTCCCAGTTTAACCATCCTGGGCCACGGAAGACGATGCAGGTCAAAATGAGAAATTTGTTTTGGTAAAAATAAATTAAATGGATCCTGTAATTACATAGAAGGAAAATGGGCTTTCCTGAAATGAAAGAGCAGAAATCGTATTGGGGATTTAAATTCAGCAGGAACTCATTTCAGGGGAGGTGCTTCTGAACATAAGTGGATTGCTGAAAGAGCACTAAGCAATTAAGTAGCAGAACATCCTATTAAGAAGAATAAAATGTTCATAATACCGTTTCTTAGATTCAGAGTCTGGGCTTAACCAAGCTCTCAATGAATGCTGACAGTTATTGTATTTGGAAAAAAATGTAGCTTTATTAAGAAAGATATGAGAATAGAAACTAGCTAAACTGCATCTTGAAAAGAGGGAAGCGTAAGAGAAAAGGGGAGACGAAGTTCCCTTCTTAAATTCAGAAACTCATTTAATTAACAGAAGGCCAGACAAGAAACAGGCACAGGGACCATGTGTGAAAGACCTCTGTCTCATTATTGCTCACCCCAATTGCCCTAGTGGCCAAGATTGGGTCATGGGTGAAAAGAGATGATGCAATCTACAACATAGAGTAGGTTAAAGATTTGGGTTTCTTAAATGTCCAAATATTACATCATCTTCTTGCTGTACAGTTCTTTCACTGGTATTTAATGCCACTAAATGCCAAGTAGCATTTAATAGCTACTGCGCATTAGTCATGATTATGGGGGCAATAATTATGGGGGGAATGGATAACCATGATTATGGGAGAAATGGGAGTAGCCATGATTTTGGGGGCAATGGGAATTGTGGACTCCTAAGGATGAATTCACTGTGTTGCCTTTCCTGGAATTATGGAAGTGGAAAACTGGAGCCACTTATTTAAAAGCAAAATAAAAAAAAGATTGTTTGTTGAGTCCTATCCATATTCCACGTGAAAGGGAGGATTTCCCCATGAAAGAGAAAATGATGTCAGATAGTTACCTGTGTAAATCTTTTACCTGGGAAAATAACCACAGTTAGATACCCTGGAACTTAGATTGATGGGTGGGTGAGGTTAAAGATTTGACAGGGCGGTGTTGGTGGCTGCATCTCACAAATTGTAGAACAAAGCAATTTCTATTACTTCACTTAATTCATAGAAAGTGATTTCTGTGCATGCAGAGAAGTTACCCCTCTGAGATAAGGTCAAAGATAGATTGTGTTTGATCAAGGCAGATTGGTTTCACAGAAATGTTTTTCAAGACAGAAAATGTTCCTTCTGAATCTCTGCTAGCTCTTCCTTAAATACTTCAATGAAATAATCTTCTTGAGTCATGCAGACTTCCTTAATGACTATGATTGAATTTGCACCCCAGGAAATTTTGTACATGGAGGCAAAACTGGCCATACATTCTACAGTGCGCTTGAAAGCAAATCAATGGTTCTAGAGTCAACTTACCTATGTAGTTTTAAAATTTTGAATTATTTCGAATTGTTAATTTCATGGGTATTAAAAAAAAAAAGGATCACCTTGGATCAATTTGTGCCTTGCTGCAGATACATATAAGACCATCATATAAAAGCAAACATATTATATGAGATAGAGAGCAGCAGATCTTTTTTGAGAAAACGAAAAGAATGAAGAAGGGTCTATGGTAGTAACAACATCTTATCTAACCTAGGCTGCAAGATACGTTTTACATCACCAGAAATCTCATTATCAGCTACAGGTAATGAAGCCAGTGGTTACATTCCAAGAAACTCATTGACTGATCCATTCCACAAAATACCAGAATAGCCATAGGTGGATAAAATTAAACAAGACCAACCTTTCCAGCTCATTGCTATGCCATCATGTTTAGCTAGCAAACAATGACATTTTCACATTATATATTACTGCTATTTCTATTAGCCCTTTCACTCTCCCAAAATATCTGTCAAACAAATGACTGAATACCAGCAACGCTAACAACAAAATAAGTTCTGATTTATAGAAATCTGGTCTTTATTTTACACTTTCTGCGTAATATTTTAATTTATAAATTTCAGTCGAAGATAAGGTGTTGGAAAAGTAAATCAACCGATGTTAAGTAGCTTGTTTTAATTCAGGGGTGTCAAACTCACGTCGTCAAGGTGGTGTCAAGTGACATATCATGGCTTCCCCCCCCCTTTGCTAAACTGGGCATGGGCATGCTAGCGTGTGACACATCCGGTCTGCGGGCCATGAGTTTGACAGCCCTGTTTTGATCAATCAAATGAAGATCTGTATAAATAGTTAAATCCATTTTCTGTGTAATGTCTCCATGTACCACAAATCTCGTACCATGTGCAAACTTTCTTCAAACATTTTTACTTAAACAAAATCAATATAAAAATGAAAAAAAAAAGAAGTTTAACCAAAAGTGGAAGCCACCAAGACAAAAAGGTACGTGAGTTGTATAAAATTAATGGATATGAGTAAGATATAAAATTATTTTAGACATGTGTATTCAATCGTTCTATCCAGAGTGGCATATGTACCAAAGTAACTTATTAGAAAAATGGTTTTAATATCACTGTTTTTACTGTAAAACAACATTTGTATAATTTGTGTGTGTGTGTGTGTGTGTATTACTATAAATTTGTGCCTTGCTGCTGATACATATAAGTCATATAAATTGCGCCACAAAATTCTAAAAATTATACATTTTATTATACATCTGTGTCTAGGTTCTCTTCTGTGTTTAGGCCTCAACCATCCCTGTAACATTTGATGAATTTTATTTTTATCAAGAATTTGGAGGTTAATTTTATTTTCTTTTTTCTTTCTTGCTTGTGAACTCATTCCTATTTAAAGAAATATCTGGACAATGCCAAATTATAGAGAAGAGGCAGAGTAACTTAGCTGGCTTGGAATTTGCAATTACAATGTAGGTAAATATGCATTTATTAGTTTGTTCCCACTATGACTTTTATTTCAGTAGCTATTTTTTTCCTTGAAAAACAAAACCCATTATAGGAATAACTGCATAGTAAAGTAGTGAATCTTTTGTGCCTACAGAAATCTGAAGAAAGAAAGCTCTATTTGATATACAGGTAGCCACAACAGTTTATTTAGTGACCCTTCAAAGTTACAATGGCACTGAAAAAAAGTGACTTATGACCGTTTTTCACATTTACCACTGTTGCAGCATCTTCATGGCCACATGATCAGAACTTAAATACTTGACAACGGATGCATATTTATGATGGTTGCAGTGTTTCAGGGTCATGTGATCACTGAACCTTCTGAAAAGCAAAGTCAATGGGAAGCTGGATTCAATTAATGACCCTGTTACTAACTTAATAACTGCAGTGATTCACTTAACAAATATGGCAAGAAAGGTTGTAAAATGGGGCAAAATTCACTTAACAAATGTCTTGCTTAGCAACGGAAATGTCAAGCTCAGTTGCATGTTGAGGTGTACCTGTAAACATGTAATAGAATCACCTTTACAGTATTTTTGTAGCTGCTATTGTTTGGTCAAGAAGAAATAAATGACAGGCTGCATAATGATACTGAGAAAAGTCAGCATAAATCAAGAAATGTTGTGTGTCATACGTTCATTAACAGTTTCCCAAGTTTTGTTCTCTTTTAACTCAAATCTGCATTCAAGATTTGCTCCCTCAAGATTTCTTAGGAAGGAACTCTACTGCTTCCTTGCAACTTGTTTTAAACAAAGCCTGGCATCTAATTTCCAACTGAGAGATGTGGGGGGTGAGGGAGAAGGAATGGAAAACTCTAAGAAGTAAGTTTTCTCTTCATTTGTTGGGCAGCGAAGAAGCAAAGTATCAGATCTCCAATAATGGACAAGTTAGAACAGCTTTACTACTTGCATTAGAAAAATAACAAGGTGGTCCTCGACTTATGACCACAACTGAGCCCAAAATTTCTGTTGCTGAGTGATATGGTTGTTAAGTGAATTTTGCACCAGAACAAAAATCTTTCTAGAAATAAATTGTATAAAAAGACACTGCTTTTGGTTGTTTAATATATAGGGGAAAGGCACATGGGCCATATAGTTGTATTGTTGTATAATATGCATGTTACTAAAGCCATTTTAGGCATCTACTTTAGAATATTCTACTTTAGAGGGTAGTTGATCATTTTGGGGGCATATTAAGAGTACCCCCTCCCTAGAGTGTATACAATAATTTTCTCACAAGCAGCAATTTTGCAAATGATGAAAATGTATTTGTCCATTACCACAATGAAAGCTTCAAGGCACAAGAGAAGGCAGTTACTAAAATAAGTGTCCTCTGCTCAGAAGTGTTCAGATCAATTAAATAAGACTATGACTAAATCCGTTTTCTGATATATTTTTAATGAATTGTGTTTAAGAATTCCCAGAGCCACTCTGCAATTTAATACAAGTGATCTGTTCCTCTGGTAAGTAGCAGTATTTCCCAGGTGAAATAATAAGATAAAACAGAATTATGAACACAAGGAAAATATCTTCTACAGTTTTCCAATATTAAATTGTATCTAATTGGTTACAAACTGTAGAAAAGAAATGTTTCTCATTCTGGTTTAATGCCAAATCAAAAGTGGGTGATGTTGAAGAGTGCCAAAACTCCTTTTACAAAATTGAAATCCTTGGATTTCAAAGCAAACACATTTGACATTAAGTCCTGTCAATACCAACATGACTATGAAACACCTAAATATTCTCTAATTTCTGCCAAGAACATCAACATCTGCTGAAAGGAAACTGTACCAAACGTTTGTGTCAACTAGTTTGAGTATCACTTTAATAGACAAGAAATTAAGAATATTTAGAATAAGGGAAAGGAAGGAAGGAAAGAACAAGATTTATATATTTTATTGAACTTTCTTCCCTCTTACATTTTCATCAGCTAACTAAAGAGCTCAGTTTAAATATGGAACGGTCTTCTCATTTCCAGACAACCTGGAAATATTTTTAATGATTAATTACCAAAACCCATTAAAATAGGTTTTTGATATATTCTGGGCATATGTAAAATAAAACAAATATCAAAGACTACATAATAAAGAATCAAACTTTGCATGTTATAGCTCTGGGTTTTGGTGGGTGTTGGTTTTTTATTTTTTTTAAATTTAAGAATACTAATCTATGTGGGAGGTGAGAGAAAGAAATAAATGCAGGAAAGGAGAAAGAATGATCTATTAAAATACTTGAATTTGATGATTTCTACGTGATTTTTTTTCTTTAGGTTATGTAGAGGGCACTTTCACTTTGCTACAGAATTCACTTCCCCAGAGTCAGTCATGGATAATCATATAGCAGCTAACTATGATGAATTTGGAGTATGGTTTTCTAAGAAATTTATGTGACCAATGAAAATTAGACAAAAGGATTTAAATAAGAACTGGAAATAATTTTAATGCATAATATAAATTATAAATATCTAGGCTGTCTCAGTAGTTGGGAAAACAAATGAAAGAGTGTCATGGTTCCATCAAAGTTTCAACAAACCACTCAGCACTCAGACAATAATTAATCCAAATCAGAGTTTATTGAAGAAACCATGTTGGCACATCTGGGAAAAACCTGAATTTCAAAAGCCAGGTTTTTCCACACCCAAAAGAATTCAAAGATCCACCTCTTTACCATCATCATACATCACATTCCCCAAT
>JANHFL010008662.1:0-11785 GCA_032468155.1 Oxyrhabdium leporinum
TTGATTTCCCTACGTACGGTATCAAATTGCCCTCAAACAGATGGAGGGCCTTTTTTTTTGGGGGGGGGGGGGTTATTAGCTAGTCAGATTTTAGTCAGAGTGATCTTATTTCACCCTCTAGTGGAATATCATTACATTGCAAAGATTTAGAAGGATCTGAACGTTATTGCCTTCAATTCTACACTTCACCCTTGCTGTATTTTTTAGAAGGAAAATATGGGGGGAAAAATAACAAATGGTTAATATTTTAAAATCTGGGAGCCTCAGTTTTTATGGGCCAGTATCTGAGCTGTGACTTATGGTATTGAGAGTTCCTTGGAAAGGAAGAAATTTGGTGCTTCAAATAAGCTAGAAATGGTCATCGAGGTGGGTTTTAAAAGAATAGCAGTTATGTTTTTTTTGCTTTTTCCATGTATCCTTTTCAAAGCTTCTATTTCTGCATATATGCAGATTATTATTTTTCTGCTTTTTGGCTAAAAGGGTAATGCAGCGCTGTGAAGAAAAAAAAGGGAAATGGTACAAATACCCAATAGGCAAGAAAAGACACACCATTTTTCAAAAACCTTCTGCTCGAAATCACTAGGTCTTGACATGTCTTTCACAATTATGCTGCAAATATTAACAGATACTCCTACATCCACAATTGTGTGACACCAGATAAAACAACTGCAATGGCATAAATCCTTCTACTTTGCACGCCACATAAATGCACCTTCACTATAAGATTGCAAACTCCATATTGAAATCCAAAATGCTTCTACAGGTCTGTGGTGATAATAAGATAAAAGCACTGGGTCCTGCATTCTGCAGAAGAGAAGCTTCTACAATTGTTATTAATCAAATTGACACATGTATGATTGCATCATTGCACACGCTATGGAGATTTGTTCTGAATCCTGCTGGCTGGGCGAAAGAGCTGGTTGCTGTACCACTTACGACCTTCCTATCTTACAGAATACAGAGTTGGAAGGGGCCTTGGAGGTCTTCTAGTCCAACCCCCTGCTCAAGCAGGGAAACCTTATACCATTTCAGACAAATGGTTGTCCAATCTCTTCTTAAAAACCTTCAGTGTTAAGAGCACCCACAACTCCTGAAGGCAAGTTGTTCCAGTGAATAAGTATTCTGTCAGGAAAGTCTCTGCCTCATCCTGTAGGTTATTGTCTTGTGTTATGCCACGACATGTTAAATCCTCTGCTCCAAACATCGCTTTCTATTAAAGCAAGTTATTGCTTTCTAAGCTTTCACTCTTAGGGCTTCCAGGGAATGTGACTTTGCAGGCATTCTGCTTGGAACGGATGATGCTTATTCCCAAATAATCTCCAGTCTTGCTCAGTTCCCGGTGACTTCCTGGCATATCTGTTGTTTTGTTGTTTGCTCAACACCTTACTTAGCCTTCCCAGATCAGCCAAGGACAGGCAAGGTGTTGGCCATTATTTCAACAAGCGGTCCTTCGCCTAATAGATATTCTGTATTGACATGCATTAAATACAGAATATTAATACCCCCAGCCATTACTTCCTAAAGCAGAAGCGGTCCATTTTGAGAGGTTACACAATGGAATCGTGCCACACGCTGAAGTCACAAGCGAGCTCAGCATCTTGTGCGAACGCATCTGCTAAGAGGTTACACCAGGGTTTCCCAACCCTTGGCAGCTTGGGGGGGGGGGTGCGGACTTCAACTCCCAGAATTCCCCGGGCTGCATGCAAAACACGACGAGAACCGCGCATCCCCCAACCTCTCTGCCCCGCCCCCCTCAGGCATCTTCCGCCTCCCTTGGTAGCCCGATAAGGCGCATGCGCCAACCCTTGCTAGAGGAACCGGGGACGTGGGTGGTGGTGAAGGAAAAAGGGAAATTCAGCGAAAGCTTTAACTTCCGGGTCAAGGAGACGGGTCTGCGTGAGGGGGAGGAGAAGCCGCCGCCTCCTCTCAGGGTGCAGCGGGTGGCCGGTAGTCTGGCGGAGACAGATGGAGCGGGACTTGCTTCGCCAGGCACTGGGCTTCCACGGGCCGCCGTTGCTCTCCTTGCTCCACGCCGAACAGCAGGACAATCCCGACTTCGGCGGCCTGCTGCCCCCGGGCGGGGCCGGCCTGGAATCGCTGTCGTCAGCTAGGTGAGCCGAAGTCTGCGGCCCCGCCCTCTCCGTGGAAGGAGGGGGCGGGGCTTCGCCGGAGGGGCGTGTCCTTGGGAACGCGGGGCGGAGCCTGCTTAAGAGACGAGTCAGTTCTGTTCTCTGGCTGCTTTGCTTCCCTTGTGTGTTTGTGTGTGTGTGTGTTTGTGTGTGTGTGTGTGTGTGTGTGGTGGGGGGGAGGCAGTCAGGCAATTGCCTTCTCAACCTCTGCGAGGGCGCCTCTGACCATATGCAGAGTGTAACGTCTCTTCGCAGCTGTGCCTCGCCTTCTATGGAGCCCCAGGACTGGCAAGTGGCTCTTCTTCCCAGGTAACTCAGGTAGCATCTCCTTATTAACCCAAAGGTGCTTTTTTTTATTATTATTATTTTTTTTCAGGAGGCAACTGGGCTTTCTTGTTTTTTCTTCGAAGAGGTTTCGCTTCTCCTCCAAGAAGCTTCTTCAGCTCTGACTGGAGAAGGGTGGGGGGGGGACGGAAGGATTTACACGCCTTGCTGACCGCTGGTCATTTGCGTCCTTTTTAGAGGGTCGTCGAGGCCACTTGGAGGTTCATCTGTGTCCTCAGTGTTTCAACGACCCTCTAAAATGGGTGTCGAACTCGTGACGCACCTGGCCCGCGGGCCGGGAGTTTGACAGCCCTGCTCTAAAAGGATGCAAATGACCAGCTGTCTGCAAGGAATATAAATCCTTCCACCATCACCACCACTCTTGTGAAAATGCACCTTTGGGATAACCACGACCTGGATGGCTGAGAATCTCTACAGACTTTTAGCTATACAATTTGGGATGAACGCCCTTTGGAATAGTGTGGGAGGAGGAATGGATTTCCAGAAAGAGAAATTGCAGGCTGCAGGAACCGGGAGCACCATTCGGATGACCCTGAGGACACAGGCAACCCTCCAAGTGGCCTCAAGGACCCTCTAAAAAGGATGCAAATGACCAGCGGTCTGCAAGGAGTATAAATCTTTCCATCCCTCCACTATCCGGTCACAGCTGAAGAAGCTTCTCGGATGACTCTTCAAAGAAAAGAATTAAATGATATAAATATGATGAATATCAATTTATTAAATGATGTAAATATGAGGAATATCAATTTATATGTATTGAAGGTGTGATACCCAGATACCACACTGTTCACACAATGATACGTTTGCATAAAAATTTAAAAATAAAAAACTTTCTCCCCCCAAAAGAAAAGAGAGGAGAGGGTGTGGCAGAGCTGGGGGGGGGGGAGGGAACCAGCCTAGAATCCCTACATAACCATAAGCAAACTAAGTCTGCTTGTGGCTCCATAGGGATTCTAGGGCGATTCCTCTTTTAACCAGGTTCTGCCACTCCTCCTTCTCCTACAGTTTGGTTAGCCCAATGTGGATTAAGTTAGTTATATTGGGTTTGGTTCTAAACTTTCAATTCTTGGCTTCACCTTTCCTTGTGAAACATGCCCAAAGTGGCATACCATTGCTTTGACTGCCTATTTGCTTAACCTATTTCCTTCCATCTATAATGGAAGGAAAAACAAGAAATTCCGGTTGCCTCCTGAAAGAAAAAAAAGAAAAAAAATCTTTGGGACATCCATGACCTGGATGACTGAGAATCTCTACAGACGTTTCCTTATTCGGTGTTTTTGAGGTCGCTCCACTGAACTTCCTTTCAACCAGCCTGCCGGGAACTGACATCAGTTCCAATTTTCCCCACTGCTTCCTTTCTTGATTGTAGAGATGTCATGGTTAAAATCCAGGACACTGAATATACGTACGTACAGGGAGTCCTTGACTTACGACCGCAATCGAGCCCAGAATTTCTGTCGTTAAGTGAACGTTGTCCCACTTTATGACCTTTGCTGCCACTGTTAAGTGATTTCGCTGCAGTGGTTATATTGGTAACATGGTTGTTAAGCGACTCTGGCTTCCTCCATTGACTTTGCTTGTCAAAAGGTCGCAAAAAGGGATCGCATGACTCCGGGATAGTGCAAAACCGTCATAAATATGAGCCAGTTGCCAAGCGCCTGAATTTTGATCACTTGAACCATGGGGGATGCTGCAGCAGTGGGAAAAATGGTCATCAGTCACTTTTTTCCAGTGCCATTGTAACTTCAAACGGTCACTAAATGAATGGTTGCAAGTCAAGGATTACTTGTAATAAATTCCCTACTTTTTTTCTGGAAACGTACCACTGAAAGCGGCACAATCCTCTCTCCTTATTCATTGAGATGATTGGGTTTGTAATACTGCAAATTAAATTCTTAATTTTCCCTGGAGATGCCATGGTTAAAAGCCAGGGTTCTCTATGTATGTAAAAGTATACATAACATTTTCTAATATTTTCCCCCTAGATATTTACCACTGAAAACAAAATATGATTGCCTCTCCTCCTTGAGATGGTTGGCTCTGTAAAACTCCCGATTTTAGTAGAGATTAATTGACAGGCACTAAGTAAACTGCATTCTACAAGCCTGTTGTCTAAACCATATTAAGAAATTTGATTAAAACTAATTCTAAATATACATGGTAAGTATTGCAATGTACGGATCTAGGTTTTATGGTGCCAAACAAAAGCATATGTTTTGTGAGGTTCTGAATGCCTGACTAGGCATTCTTATCCAGATAGCTGGATATGAGACAGTGTATTTTGAGGGCAAATATGCCTCAAAGTAAAATAAGTTGATTTATAATTATGAAGAAACAACTATTTGGAGTCTACCAGAAGCAGCATAACAATGGTTTTGAATAGGCTACCCTTCTTTTAATAATGCTTTGGTTATCAAATAAATTGCCAGGTCCTTGTTCAAGAAAGCATGGTTTTATGGGTGTTAATCTGTTTAATTCTGTTTCAGAATTAATTTTTCTTTCAGAAAAGAAAGAGGGATTGAAAATATTGAGATACAGCAATTCATCTCAAGAAAAGCTGATCTTCTTTTTTCTCAATCTTGGAAAACAAATGTGACAATAGTAAAAGATGGAAATGAAGAGAATGAAAGTAAGAAAAATGAAGTCAGATGATGGTTGGACATGTTTATAAATGTGCATTTTGCGATCAGTGCTTGGAATTAGAGATGTAAAGCCAAAAAAAGATAAACATTGGAACATTTCATTGGACAGCTGAAAAAGAAAGCCCTCAGAGGATGCTTACTTCTGATTTTGATTTTTAATCAAAAAATTAGCGACACGCTTTTTTAAGAAGAAAAATTAAAAAATTGCTCTGTACAGTATGCACTCGTATACCTATATAAGGACATGTGAATTTAAAGAAAAATATAAAAAATAATCAATTTTAACTCCATATTCAATTTTGGGTGTAACTTAAATTATCAGAACAAAATCGTTAAGTGTGACTAATAAATGATTACCAGGTTTGATAAACATTTTTTAATGTAAGATATTTTTTTAATCTTAAAAATGTTGGATTTCTTTTTTGGTGAAAAAAACTTTCAAAACTTTTGAGTATCACTGATTCAATAAAAAAATGTATGTTAATTTTTGAATGATTTGCAAAAAATGACAATTCACGGGAACTGAATCAACTGAATTGATACATATATCTTAGGAAGTATAGCTAGTAGACCAGTAGTAGAATTCTCTATAAAATTGTGGTTTTGTAATATACAAGCCCTTTGTAATGATTTTGGATAGGGTTGTTTTTTTTTGTACTTTTAATTCTGTTTGATATACAGATATTCCTTGTTTAGCGACTACAAATTGGGACTGGCAATTTGGTTCCTAACAAAGCCACTAAGTGAAATGACTGTGCTTCAGATTTTCACCTTTCTTTCACTTTATAGACCTACTAAATTGGTTGTAAAGTAACTTTTTTATCACTGTCTTAAATTCAGATGGTTGCTAAATGAGGACTATATGTCTACCTTCTCTACTACCTACCTGCCTGCCTGGCTGTCATTGTAAATCATTCAATTCCCTTTTGGCATATAATTTGCATAAATAAATAAACTAGTGGATGATTCCCCCCCCCCCAATTTCTTCAAATTAGAAAAAAACTTTTTCCAGTATAACTTGTGCCTGTTTATTTGGGTGTTACCCCCGATCATTATTATGTATACTAACTTCGCTTGTAACTTTTCCAGTGCCACTTGTAAGGAATACAATTTAGATTTTGCAATATGAGTGGAGTATTTTTAGTATTTGGTGCTATGAAAATAGAATCGAGTTCATATTTGAAATATTGTCAGTTGTACTATGTTTATTATTAATTAATTTAAAAAGGAATTTGGCTACATTAACTCAGAAGTCTATCTACTTCCACAGTGGGTTGGTAGAAATGTCTTTATGAAAGTCAGAAGCAGATCTATTTTATCAGTATGTATTATTTGTTAGATTTGTGTTAATCTTCCCCAGTAGATTTTCAGGATGATTGGATAACACTGATGTTTTTATATAATGGCATATTTCATAGTTTCAAAGCACGCCCGTTTAAAAGTGAACCCATTTAATTCGATAGGATTGGATCCCAATGGGATTGCAAGTGATTTGTGTGCATGACTGTTACCATTTAAACTATCTGGCAATCCCTACGGTGTTTCGGTATTTAAAACTTTTTTTTAATTTGCATCTACCGAAGATTGTTATGCTATTATGCCACCATTGGAGCAGTTTATGGAAATTCCCAGCGCAGAGAGGAGAGAGCTCTTTTTCCGGGATATCGAACGCGGCGACATAGTGATTGGAAGGATTAGTTCTATTCGCGAATTTGGCTTCTTCATGGTGCTGTTCTGCCTGCGAAGCGGGGTTGTGCGAGAGATATCAGATTTAGAAATCACGGTAAGTCAGAGACGTTATGTTCTGACCCATCTTCCCAACCACGACAAACCCTCAGAAGTTAACTGAAAGATTCCTTTAATTAGGAGTGCCGGCAACCCCGGCAAAATGTTTCTCTCTCACCGCAGGCTAACAAGTCTGTCTGGCCGGAAGATGAATAGTTGTTTGCCACAGCTATTCATCTCCTCCCCCTGCCTTTTATCCCCAGAGCTAGGATGGGGCTTCGCTAACAGCGGTGGCTTTTCCATCCCAAGGATCGGCCCATGGATTTCCACTGCTCTCCTCTCCTCTGCCTTCTGCGCATCCAAACGTCAGACACTGGACCCAGCTGTTCCTCCTCTTCTTCATCAGCCACCTCCAGACCTGGGGGCTGTTGACTCTTCATTTGAGGGCTGATGTACGGCCCAGTCTCCGTCTCTCTCTCTCTACCAGCTCCATTCCCTCTTCTCCCTCGGAGCTCTCAGGTTGCCTTAATGCTGACCGAGACTCCCATGCCACCGCCTCCTCTGATTTAGCTGCTGGAGGCCGACAGGCCACAAGACGTTAATAGGAAAGGAGATGTCACTTTCTGAAGGGTTTCTCTCTCCTTTGGCCTCTTGTGCAGCTGAATTGGCTGAGTTGATCCGAGGAAACTAAGGAAGCTCCAATTCAGAATCTTCACGTCTTTTTGCCTTGCAAGTTGACATGTAGATTTTTTTTGCTCCCATCAGCAAAAATGATCTTTCTTATACTCAAGGATGACCTTAAAGATACAGAAGTCCTGAACTGAACTCTGTAAGTGGTTTGGTTGCATTTCTGATCGAGTGTGACTCAGACAGTAATCCATATGGGACACGACCAGTGCATGAGTAAATGAGAATAGAAACAGTGCAACTGTTAAACACAAAATTGTGCAAAATATACATCAAAATTAATGTAAAATGTACAACTAGACGCAAAGATATTCCCGTCCCGTCCCCCCATTCTGCTAAACACCTAACTCCCAACAGTACAGTAAAGTTATTTACCCATGTAGTAGGCTGTATTGCTATTATCCTTCTCATCTTTCTCATCTCATCTTCCCTACTACCTTCTTCTATTGGTATCTTACGATTTATCACTTGTTGTTTGTATCTTAGGATTGTATCATACAATTTATGATCTGTGACTTATCACTTTGTTGTTTGTATGTACATTGAAAGCTTATGCAGAAATTCCTTGTGCGTCTAATCACACTCGGCCAATAAAGAATATATTCCTATACATTAGACTTGGTAAGAATAATCAGCTGTACTGCCTGTTGATTTAGTCCTTATCAGACTAGATTTGCATTATTACTGCTGCCCTGTGTAAAACAGTATAGGAGTTTTATACGGAATCCAAATGGTGATTATCACATAGGATAGGAGTACCCTTCTCCCAAGTTATCCACTCAAACTTTGGAATTAAAAATCCAGCTTTTAAAAGTTTGGAGGGCAGTACTCCTGCGTAGATGTCCTGCAAATGTTCAGTATTTCTTTGTGAAATGGGACTGAGTATGTCTATCCCTAATTTTTTGGAATTACATGCTTTCTATTTTAGGCGCTTTGTCCATTAAGAGATGTGCCTTCCCAAAGCAGCCATGGGGATCCCTTGTCATATTATCAAAATGGTGACCTTATCCAAGGCAAGTGTATATCATCATTCTTCGATTTGGCCCTAAGTCTATTTTGCACTTTTTTTCTGCTGTTTTAAGTCTGGTCTTTTTTTCTCCCATTTTTAATAGCTGCAATCAAGGATATTGATCGCTACCATGAAAAGCTCAGTGTATCACTGCACAAGTCTGCTTTATCTCCCAGCTTAGCAAACACCAAATTAGGAGTCATCAGCTCTGAAGATTTGCCTGTGCATTACAGGTAGGAATTTGAAATGAGGCATACTTTTTTTGTGTGATTTAAAGAAAACCCTTTTGTTATACAGAGGTAGTCTTCGACTTACGACCACAACTGAGCATCAAATTTCCGTTGCTAAGCGAAATGTTTGTTAAGTGAATTTTTCTGTATCTTGCCACAGTTAAGATTATCACTGTAGCTGTTAAGTTAGTAACACGGTCGTTAAGTGAGTCTGGCTTTGCTTGTCAGAAGGTGGTCACATGACCCCGGAATACCTCAGCTGTCATCAATATGAGTCAGTTGCCAAGCATCCGAATTTTGATCACATGACCGTGGAGGAGATGCAGTAGTCGTAAGTGTGAAAAACGGTCATAAGTCACTTTTTTCAGTGCCATTGTAACTTTGAACATTCACTAAATGAACTGTTATAAGTCGAGGACTACCTGTATTGAGCTTTTAAAAATATAAAATCCCGTACTTTTATTGACAAGAATAAGCGACGCAGTTTCGCAGCCCTGACTGCCTCAATTATATCAGAATATTGATGTAACATTTGGGAGTATTGTAACATGCTTCAGAAAAGGTATTGGCTTCACATTAAAATAATTTAGCACTGGGCATTCCAATTTCTCTACATGTTTTTAAATAGATATCACTCATGTATGAGCAATCTGTTTTCTAAGAAAAACAAAATAAGGTTCACTAAGTACCTGTGTCTATTTACAGGGGCAGTAGTTGTTTTATATTTATCACAAGGTATGTTCACATCATATTTGTATTTCAATAAAAAGGAACACGGGTAAAATACAAAACAATATAAAATCTGAAATCTTAACAGGAAGATTACAAACATATCTGAGTTGCAAATATAATTTTTTTACTTCATTTGTCACAGCCGGGAAATAAGCGAAATCTCCATTTTAGGATCTGTTTTGACACTCTTGTCACTGTGTGGTTGGATAGTTTTTCTATCAATTATTGGTTATATTGGCTACTGTTGCTAATGAGTGCAGTATTAATTACTCAGGTGCTAATTATACTGTTGGACTTTTATACCATCATTGTTAACAGTCCCGCAGAGACGGAGATTGAGCGTATTCAAATTGGAAAATTTTACTTTCCTCTTGTTTGGCCTTTTAAGAATATAGTTCCTGAAGTTTCCCAAACAACAGTTTCCCAAAACAACAGTTTCCCAAACCACAGTTTCCCAAAGTGGTCAATATCAACCTACAAGGACTGATGGGATTATCCAAGAGGTTGATAATGATTATTTTGTAGTACTATTAAAGAAGTATTTATGAATGTGTTTTTGTCATGGTTCTGAGTAATGCTCCCAATTACTTCAAGACCCTGAAGCTGTTGCTTTTTCAAAGATCTTGTTTATTGGGTACAACGTATCGGCACATTCAAAAGTCAAGCCAACTCTGGATAGTTCCCACACTTTGGCATAATTAAAAGATAGATACCGGCCACCCCTCTTGTATCCCAGATCACGTTAGTCAACCAAGCAGGTGGAGAGCCTCTTAGTACTTCCCTCCTGCCATTGCTAGGATACGCTGGGTCAGCTTCAACTCTCACAAGCCTTATCAGTGTTATGCCTGGCAGTCTGAAAGGAAACACTCTACATTCCACAAATCTCCCTCCTCCCGAAGTGTAGCAGCTGAGAAACGAAACAAGAAACTTTTATGGCTTCAGTTAGAGTTGTTTTGATAGTTGACAATTTTCATATAATAAATGTTTGGTATGTCGAGGAACATTGCAAAATTTCCTGAGAAAGGGGGGGTGGGGTGTCAGTGAGCAGAAGTCTATGGGACACCTGATCTAAAGAGGGGTAGACTTTATTATAAATCTTTTCGTAGTATTTCATCTTACGTTGGTAATACACGATGGAACAGCGAAAATAATTGTTTTATCTCAGTTCATGATTGTTGTTTTGTTCGTTTTTCAGGAGGAGTATTGATGTAGCCAATAGTTTGGAAACGTATGAAAACGTTTTGCATAATTCTTTGGGCTTTGCCAATCCTGCTGTAGTGGAGTTCCTAGGAAGCAAATTAGGACTAGAGGAAACCAGCCCCCCCTCCTTAATGAGAGGACTACAAAGGTAAACAAGCAACATCTTAACCAAAAAGTCATTCCCTCAATAATGAGTTGGTTAAAAATGCTATTTCCACCATTTGCTGGGAAAAGAGTACCAAAACAATTTATCAGAGTTAATCACTATTTCAACTATACTACAAGACAAAGCAAGTTTTCATACCACTGAAGGTTTGAGCATAATCTTATCAGGTGGAAACACCAAATGTAAGCTAAATTTGGCTGTTCGGTTAACATTCCTGACTGTAGAATTAGACAATTCCAGAGTACAGTGGCTCAGGTGGTGAGGACGCTGACTTGGAGGTTAAGAAGCCTGTGTTTAAGACCCTAGTGCTGCCATAGGACTGGGTGAGTTCCCATCCTTCTCTGCAGCTCCTGAAAGGAGCCCCCAACTGGGCATCCGCCAGGCAACAGTGATGTCACTGGCTAATCCTTGTAACCCGGAAGTGCCTTAATGCTTCTGACACAAGTGCGATGTGAGACAACTCCAGCAGATTTGTTATTTATTTGGACAGGCTATAAGTAAACTAGTTGATTAAACATTTTGTTTGGTTTTTCCCCAGCAAAAATTTCAGCGAAGAGGATTTTGCTGTTGCATTGAGGAAAAAGCAGTCTGCCTCGTGGGCCTTAAAATGGTATACACCGCTTTGTTTTCATTACAAGATAGAAGTTGGGAAAGAATCATTTTCTGCCAGGGCAATAAAAGCCCTGCCTGAATTTTGGAAGCAGATAACAGTTTTGTCATTCAGCCATATTAAAGGTTTATGTGATGCTAAGGGTGGTATTACAGGTAATCCTTGACTTAGCAATCATCCGTTTAGTGATGTGACCGTTTTTCCCACTTACTAGCATTTGCAGGCATCCCCGTGGTCACTAGGTCAAAATTAGGATTCTCAGCAACTGACTCATTTATTTATTTATTTATTTTATTTTATTTTTACATTT